>JAFFST010001713.1:0-14771 GCA_022414735.1 Noturus placidus | reverse complement strand
GATTCTTCACAAAAAATTACAATTTTATATCTTTATGTTTGAAACCTGAAATGTGGCAAAAGGTCGAACAATTCAAGGGGGCCGAATACTTTCGCGAGGCACTGTATACTGGATTCCTTAGCAAATTTGCAGACTTAATTTCGAACCTGGTTGTTTCTGTAGATAAAGCATTAATTGTCGGTGATTTTAATATTCACTCTGATAACTCGGAAGACCCTCTGAGAACAGTTGTGTCCATCTTAGATTCCATAGGGGTTAAGCAGAACATAATCGGACCTACTCATAATGGTGGTCACACTCTTGACCTGATACTAACATACGGATTATAGAAATTAGTTATTTCAGACCATTATCTTATCTCGTCTATAATTCATATTGATCATTATATTTCCACCTCACCTTTCTACCGTGTAAAACGTACTTTCACATCAGCTACTGCACTGAACTTCATAAATAGTCTCGCAGAAACGTCAATTAGTTATGGATCGCCGTCTGATCCGATAGAACTCTCGCAGGTGACTAAAAGCTTAGAGTCAACACTCCGCTGTATGCCAGATAGAGTAGCTCCACTCTGCAGAATATTAATTACAGAGAAAAAACTAGCACCTTGGTACAACGATCAAACGCGTATTGTAAAACAAACCACTAGACAATTAGGACGCAAATGGGGCTATATTGGTAATATTTCAAACAGCATGGAAGGAGAGTCTGCTGAAGTATAGAAAATCTCTTAGCAATGCTAGAAAAGTCTCTCTCTCCACCTTAATAGGCAACAATAAAACATTTCCAGATTTCTGTTCAACACAGTAGCAAAATTAACTAGGAATAAAACAACTACAGACAGAAACACACATTCATTACATAGCAGTGAAGATTTCATGACATTTTTCACTAATAAGGTTGAAATTATATAAAAAAAAAAGAAATTAAAACCAGAAAAAGAATTAAAACCAGACAGTATCATAGCTAGTCCTGTAGATGATAATATAGTGATATCAGATCAATGTTTAAAATGTTTTACACCCCTTAGAGAGACTGAACTAACTTCATTAATCTCTTCAGCTAATTCATCAACTTGCATATTAGATCCTATACCTACATTTTTTTCCTTAAACAGATTTATCCTGGAGTAATTGAACCACTTTTAAATATAATCAATTCTTCCCTCAGCAATGGCTATGTACATAAATCATTTAAATTAGCAGTTATTAAACCCCTGATTAAAAACCTGACCTTGACCACTCTCAACTGTCCAGCTATAGACCAACATCAAATCTACCCTTCATCTCCAAGATCTTAGAAAAGGTTGTAGCAAAGCAGTTATTCTCGTACTTACATAGGAATAACATTCATGAAATGTATCAGTCAGGATTTAGACCTCATCATAGCACAGAGACAGCATTAGTTAAAGTAGTAAATGACCTTCATAAATGGCCTCTGATCAGGGTTGTGTCTCGTTACTTGTGTTACTCGAACTTAGTGCAGCTTTTGATAGAATAGATCATAGTATTCTCCTTGATAGATTGGAAAATGTTGTTGGCATAAAAGGAACAGTCCTCTCTTGGCTCAGGTCTTATCTGACTGAGCGTTATCAGTTTGTAGATGTAAATAGAGAATTCTCCACTGACTCCAAGGTTAAATTTGGTGTCCCACAAGGTTCTGTTTTAGGCCCACTACTTTTTAGCTTATATATGCTAGCTCTAGGTGTTACGAAACGGAGGAGGCTGGAAGTAAGTGCAGAGGTATTGCTTTTATTATCCCGGGTGATCCCATGCCGAAGTGTCCTTGGGCAAGACACTGAACCCTAAGTTGCCCCCAATGGCAAGCTAGCACCTTGCATGCAGCTCTGCTACCATTGGTGTGTGAATGTGCTCTCATTAGTAAGTCGCTTGTAAATGTAAAAATGATATTTCTGTAAAAGCTGCTTTGAGACAATGTACCATTGTAAAAAGCGCTATACAAATTGATAAATTATTATTATTATTATTATTCAGTGAACAAATCAGACTATACGAACTACTACTAACGAAGGCTGAGCACGAACAATCATATGACTCCAGCAAGGCATGAATACTCTGATATCTAAGGCATAGCATAAACACTCATAACAAAGGCAAGGTATAGCATGAACACTCCTAACTAACTAACAAACGTACATACAAACAATAACGCCCCCCGTGTGCATTAACCGAGGGCTTTAAATAAGACACATCATTAAGACTCAAACATAAACACCTGTGTTAAATCAAAGACGTGCTCAGCTTCAACTACAATGGGAAGTGCATGGATCAAAACAAAAGAGTCACATGATTGGGCATAGTTTGTGCTCCACTGCTATCTGCTGGCCGTGGCATAACAGTACCCCCCTCCAAAGAGTGCTCCTCCCGGAGAACTAACAGAAACCCCCTCCAATGGGAGGCTCAGGCCGTGGCTCAGGAACGTAGGACACCACCTGCCGTGGCTCAGGAACACTGGACAGCCTCCTCAGCTGGACAGGAACGCAGAGCAACGTCCCCGGCTGGCTCCATCAGCCCACGAAGGCAGTAGAGCCGTGCGGTCTCCACCTTGAGCTGTCTGCTCTGCTCCTTCAGTGCACGAAACCACTTCCTCAGCTCGGCGGTCTACGTGTCCTCCTCATCTGGGCTGGATAGCGGGTCGGCTTCCTGAGCACCGAAACCTCCCCCCTGGTCTCCCGCTGGTGCTCTGTGGCCACCGCACTGCCTGGACACAGAGAGTAAGAGGTTATTGGGCTTACCTCTGGCTGGAGCTTTTCTGCAGCCACGTTGGCTGCATCTGGAGTGTCAGAGGTGGCCACGTCCTCTGGCCGGAGCTCTGCCGTCTCTGTAGCGCCGGAGGCTGCCCTGTTAGCCCCTGGCTGGAGCGCCGCCATCTCTGTAGCGCTGGAGGTTGCCCTGTTAGCCCCTGGCTGGAGCTCCGCCATCTCTGTAGCGCTGGAGGCTGCCCTGTTAGCCCCCGGCTGGAGCTCCGCCGTCTCTGTAGCGCCGGAGGCTGCCCTATTAGACCCCAGCTGGAGCTCCGTCATCTCTGTAGCACCGGAGGCTGCCCTGTTAGCATCCGGCTGGAGCTCCGCCGTCTCTCTAGCGCTGGAGGCTGCCCTGTTAGCCCCCGGCTGGAGCTCCGCCGTCTCTCTAGCACCGGAGGCTGCCATGTTAGCCTCCGGCTGGAGCTCTGCCGTCTCTGTAGCGCCGGAGGCTGCCATGTTAGCCTCCGGCCGGAGCTCCACCATCTCTGTAGCACTGGAGGCTGCCATGTTAGCCTCCAGCTGGAGCTCCGCGGAGTTCCGTGCCCCCCCAAAAAATTTTCTAAGCCTGCCTTCTCCTCCCGGCTGAGCTCAAGGGCGTGAGGTGTGACATGGGGCTCATGGGCATGAGGCGTGACATGAGACTCATGGGCGTGAGGCATGACATGGAGCTCATGGGCGTGAGGCATGGACAAAATTTGACTCCCGGGCTTGGATGTGGGCACTGATGAAACAGGGCTTTCAGGCGTGGGCTGCGTACCGTGGTCCACCGGTCGTGGGGGATACTCTGGCTGGGTCTGCAGCTGCTGCTGAAACTGTGCCATCTGTCACTCGAGTTCCTTCCTTAACTGGAATGATTCAAGCCCCGAAAATAGCCTTGAGGCGCCTTGCCCGGCTTTCTCCATCCAGCTGAGCTGCGATGCCAGCCCCTGTATCCACGCTAATGATGCGTGCATGCGGTCCAGTTCCCAACGCTCTGAGGATCCAGGATTCTCCGCTACTTCCATTTTTGAGGCGCGTTATTCTGTTACAAAACGGAGGAGGCTGGAAGTAAGTGCAGATGTATTGCTTTTATTATTCAGTGAACAAAACAGACTATACGAACTACTACTAACGAAGGCTGAGCACGAACAATCATATGACTCCAGCAAGGCATGAACACTCTGATATCTAAGGCATAGCATAAACACTCATAACAAAGGCAAGGTATAGCATGAACACTCCTAACTAACTAACAAACGTACATACAAACAATAACGCCCCCCCGTGCGCATTAACCAAGGGCTTAAAATAAGACACATCATTAAGACTCAAACATAAACAACTGTGTTACATCAAAGACGTGCTCAGCTTCAACTACAATGGGAAGTGCATGGATCAAAACAAAAGAGTCACGTGATTGGGCATAGTTCATGCTCCACTGCCATCTGCTGACCGTGGCGTAATACTAGGTCAAATTATTCGTAAATATGAAATTAGCTTCCACTGTTATGCTGATGATACACAGTTGTATGTTTCAGCGAAGCCGGAGGACAGACAGCAGCTTAATAAAGTTGAGGATTGTGTAAGGGACATTAAACATTGGATGTTAAATAACTTCTTTTTACTAAACTCTAGTAAGGCAGAAATACTTTTATTGTCAGGAATGTGGGATTGAGGCGGAAGCAGGCGCAGACTTGAGTTTTAACATTTATTGAAATGCAGAACAAAAGAACAAAAAGACAACAAGACTACTATACCTAAACACGATGGCAGGAAACAAACACTAAGGCTACTATACGTAAACACTAGGGCACGAAACAAACCAAACACTAAGGCTAAACACAAACACCGTGACACAGAGACGTGAGTCTAAACAACGAAAGACAAAGACTATATGAAAACAAGGACTATATATACAAAAACACATATCAGTGCTCATTAACCACAAAGTGAAACAGGTGCAGGAGAACATGTGACTTCCGGTGAGCAGTGGCTGATGGGACATGGAGTGTACAGACAGAGTTGGGTGGAGACAAGAACAACAACAAACAAAGTCCGCATGTCATTGCTCTCTGCTTCAGGCAGAGCAAAGGTGCAGTGCCTGTGCACGGCCACCAAGGTAAACCATGACCAGCGACGGTGCAGTGCCTGCGCACAGCCACCAGGGGGAACCGTGACATTTATTACCGATCACATGTAGCTAGAAATAAGATTTCTGATCACATAGTTACTCTGGATAGACTTTCTGTTTCATCATGTGCAGAAGTAAAAGACCTTGGAGTAATTATTGACTCCAGTCTATCATTCGATGCTCATGTAGATAATATTACTAGGATAGCCTTCTTTCATCTTAGAAATATTTCTAAGATAAGAAATATACTGTCACTACATGATGAAGAAATATTAGTTCATGCTTTCGTCACCTCTAGACTAGATTATTGTAATGCCCTACTGTCTGGATGTTCCAGTAGAAATATAAATAACTCTAGCTAGTCCAGAATACAGGTGGAAGGGTCCTAACTAGAACCAGAAGATACGACCACATCACCCCAATCTTATCCTAACACTGCATTGGCTCCCAGTTAAATCTTGCATTAATTTTAAAATACTATTATTAACTTATGAAGCTCTAAACCAAGGGTGTCAAACTCATTTTAGTTCAGGGGCCGCATACAGCCTAATTTGATGCCAAGTGGGCCGGACCATTAAAATCACAGCTCATCATAGCTATAAAAAACAATAAATTCATGTTTTCCCCTTTGTTTTAGTGGAAAGAAGTACAATTACATTAGGATATGTTTTAATTTAATGAACAATCCTTTTACAAAACATGTTATGAACAACTTCAGATTTCTCAAGAAAAATGTGCAATTTGCTTCAGTTTATCATTTACATGTGTGAATTACAACTGATCACAGTGTTTGTACAAAGGCAAAAAATTTTAAGTCACAGGTATTTAGAATTGAAAAATATGGTAGCCTATTGCACTTTAAGATTATATCAACTTATCAAGATATAGGAATTATTTTTACTCCATTTTCCACATGTGTAATAATTATCAAAACTTAAATTGACTCCCCACATCTTACAAACAAAAGTGGTGGCCATTATAAATGTATAAGAAAGAAAGTAATCACCCGGCCTGTAAATATAAGATTTATACATAAAACATACATAAAAAATGCATACATAAAATTTATGACCAAACTCTTTTGTAGTGAAGCTGGTGACTAATAAATTTCACAATTTTTAGCTATTATTACAGCAAGGATTCATTTTCACAGAACTATATTTTTTGAGTGCAAAGAATTAGTCTAGTCTATTTACAAGAATTAGTCTAGTTTAGACTACTTTGTTTTTGCTCCTGCACAAGTGCATCAGTGTCATGCGTCAGGTTCTGAGTAGCAGCCAGTTTCAGAATGTCATTTAAGTGTTGGTGTGTGAGCCTTGAGCACAGTTTTTTTTATTGATGTTCATTACAGAGAATACCTGTTCACAAAGGTAGGTAGTCCCAAACATGCACAAAATTTTTGCAGCTAGGGCTGTTAATTTGGGGTACCCTGGCAAGAGATACTGATAAAATGTGTCCAAGTCCAGTGAGGCAAATGTGTTCTTCAAATTTGTATCACATTGCAAATCAATTATTTCTAATTGGATGTTGACGGGCACATCAGAAGCTTCGACTGTGAAGCGAAAAACTGCAAATTCTGTCTTGAGTTCACCAAAGACCTGAAACCGTTTCAAAAACTCCCACAGCAATCCTGAAATCTTGTCTTTGTACCGTGTCATGCCAGCATTAACGACAGTCGTTCTTACATCTCTTAGATAGGGGAAATGAGCAGGGTCACCACATGCCAGCTGGATCTCCCACAAAGGCAGCATCAACTTGAACGGACGTATGCTGTCATAATACTGTGTTTCAACTTTTTTATGGCCATGCAACATTTTGTTCAAATTATTGAGGTGCTCTGTAATATCCACCATAAATGCAAGGTCCTGCAGCCATTCCAGAGATTGTAATTCCATCACTGGCTTTCCTTTTGTCTCCATAAACTGTCCAATTTCCTCTCGTAGCTCAAAGAAACACTTCAGCACAGCGCCTCGGCTTAACCATCTTACTTCAGTGTTGTATGGCAGGCCATGGGTAATTTTATTGTCACTGAGAAGGCAATCAAACTGACTATGACTGACTAGTTCGGACAACCACCTCCATGATGTGATCCATTTTTAATGACTTGCAACACAATACCTCCTGGTGCAAAATACAGTGAAATGTCCAAAAAGCATCTCCTCCATTTGCGGCTTGTACTTTCTCTTTGAATTTTGTCACAACGCCTGCTTTTTTTTCCAATCATTGATGGCACACCATCTGTAGCCAAGCTGACAGCACGCGACCAGTCTACTCCGACTCTGTCCAGTGCACAAACGAGAGAGCTGAAAATGTCCTCCGCTGTTGTGGTGTCCATCATAGGCACCAACTCAAGGAACTCCTCTGTGATGGCCAATGTCTCATCAACTCCACGAATAAATATAGCCAGTTGAGCAACGTCGGTAATGTCAGTGCTCTCATCAATTGCAACAAAAAATGCAAGAAATGACTTGACTGTGTTTCAGTTGGCTGTGCAAATCTGTGGATAGTTCCAAAATCCTCTCTGCAATAGTATTCCTCGTCAGGCTGATGTTGGCAAAAGCTTGTCGCTTCTCGGGACATACGAGTTCTGCAGCCTTCAGCATGCATGTTTTGATTAATTCCCCTTCATAATACGGCTTTGATGCTAATGTTATTTCGTTAGCAATTACGTAGCTGGTTTTTACTGCTGCATCACTGACCTCTCGGCTCCGAGTGAAAACAGACTGCTGTTTCTTCAGACCCACCAGCAACTCATTTATCTTCTCTCTCTCTCAGTTGTCCTTGCAAGCTATCGTATTTTTCACCATGCTGAGTCTCATAGTGGCACTGAATATTATATTCCTTAAACACCGACACGTGTTGCATACACACCAAGCACACAGATTTTCCATTCACCTCTGTGAATAAATATGAAGCTGTCCATTTTTCATGGAAAACTCTACACTCAGTATCCACTTTTCTCCTTTTTGGCAAAGACATTTTGGCTAATGAGGGTGTAAAGACAAGTACAAAAGTAAGTAGATGTATCGTAGTAATCACTGAACATTAGCTGTGTCTATTTCAGCATTTATGCTACCTGGGATAGGCTCCAGGTTCCCCCGTGACCCTGAAAAGGAGTAAGCGGTTGAAGATGGATGGATGGATGTCTTTTTTTTTCTTCTTCTTCTTCTTCTTCTTCTTCTTCTTTCAGCTGCTCCATGTCTAAAACAGTGCGCCCCTAATGGACAATTTAGGAATAGCAGTTTATTAAAAAAAATTGTAGTTCATGTCTCATTGCAATTTTTCACTTTCAGATTTATCCTGCAGGCCGGATTGAACCCCTTGGCGGGCCGGTTCAGGCCCACCGGCCGTACATTTGACACCCCTGCTCTAAACGGTCTTGTGCCACAGTATTTATGTGATCTTTTGGTCTTCTATGATCCGCCTCGCCCACGTAGATCAGAAGATGCAGGCTATTTGGCAATACCCCGAATAATGAAGGTTTGTCAAAAGCAAAAGCAGAACTACTGGGTTCAAGACTGCAAGGATGGTGTTTGCTGTCAAAAGATTAGAACATTTCTGTCTTTCAAAGCCGCCAAGATGATTTAACAAAGTTTTTTACACAGGCTGACAACCTTGTTTTCTGTACTGACATTGAAGGGTTGTTCATATCTTTGGGTTGCTAGTATGACCCACAAGAATGGCATCTCTTTATTGATTCATCGGTGTTAAGCCTCAAGGCTGTCTTGTTACACAATGGCAATGTCCACCCTTCAATACCTGTTGGCAATGGTGCACACATGAAAGAAACATGAAAACATGGAACTGTTGTTGAAGCACATCCAGTACACCAAGTTCAACTGGAACATCTGTGGAGATCTAAAGGTAGTGGCTCTGCTACTTGGAATGCAGCTCGAATATACCAAGTACTGTTACATTTGTGAATGGGACAGCCGTGATAAAGCGTCATATTACATTAAAAAGGACTGGCCACTCCGTAAGAATTTGGTTCCAGGACAGAAAATGTGGCACATGAACCACTTGTTGATCCGACAAAGATATTTTTACCTCCTCATCACATAAAACTGGGACTAATGAAAAATTTTGTGAAAGCGATGAACAAGGAACGTGAAGGTTTTTGTTATTTGAGACAAATGTTTCCAAGAATAACTGATGCCAAGATTAAATAAGGCATTTTCATTGGGCCACAGATCAGACACGTCATCAATGACAAGCGGTTCGAAGATCTGTTAGTGGGGCCAGGGAAAATGGCCTGGAAAGCATTCAAGGATGTCGTTGAGAATTTTCTTGGCAACTACAGATCACCAAACTGCATTAAGCTGATTGACAAATTTCTTAAAGCATACAAAACCATGAAGTCCAACATGTCACTGAAGATTCATTTCCTGCATTCACACTTGGACTTCTTCCCCACAAATCTTGGAGAAGTCAGTGATGAACATGGTGAAAGGTTTCACCAGGACATTGCCACAATGGAAAAACAGTATCAGGGCAACTGGAATCCATCAGTGCTGGCTGACTATTGTTGGACACTGCAACGAGATGGACCGGACACTGAATACAAACGAAAATCAGGAACAAAACACTTTTAGCCCCATTAAACTTATGTAGTGTGTCAGAAACCTTATGCGATTACACACGTTGTAGTCAATGAAACTTACTGTCATGTTTCTCAAAATTCTTACATGATACAATCAATCCGAAACTATATCTGTGTTCACTTTGAAGAGGGCTATCATAATCACCAAAAACTTTTCAGGAAGCAAAACTTTTCTCAAAAGTTTGTTGTCCAGTGTAATTTATCACAGACCTCTTTGCTCATATTTACTAAATGTGCCAATATTAATGAAGGGCACTGTATATAGTCATGTGTATTCATTCTCTCACTAACATATGTCACGCATGTGGGAGTGAGGCGGAAGCAGGCGTAGACTTGAGTTTGAACATTTATTGAAATGGAAAACAAAACAACAAAACAAAGAAACTAGGACTAATATACCTAACCACGATGGCATGAAACAAACACTAAGGCTAATATACATAAACACTATGGCACGAAACAAAGCAAACACTAAGGCCAAACACAAACTTTTTTTTCCCTCTCCAATTTTCTATCAAAAATCCATTCAGTTATTTCCTCGGCCTCCCATTACCACACGCAGACAAAATTACCAATGGTGGGGAAGTCGCAGGGGTCAGCACAACTGGAGTGCAATGGCTGCGCCTTTCCCCAGGGTAAACACACACCCCCACCAGGTAGCAAGAGCCACCTCGCTTGATCTTAGCCAAAAAAGGCTGAGAAACGATGGCCAAACAGAAACCCCAATTTTCTATCAAAAATCCGTTCAGTTATTTCCTCGGCCTCCCACTACCACACACAGACGAGATTCCCACAGGTGGGGAATTTGCAGGGGTCAGCACAGCCGGAGTGCAATGGCTGCACCTTTCCCCAGGGTAAACACCCCCCCCCAGGTAGCAAGAGCCGCCTCGCTTGATCTTAGCCAAAAAAGGCCGAGAAGGTGATGGCCAAACACAAACTTTTTTATTTTTTTAATTACAAAACTCAAGCATTCAAACAAACAAACAAACAAATCAACAACACTATTCCTACATCCATCCTCGCTCTCCCTTGTGTAAGTGTCCATAGTCCTACAACACACATACACACGTACACACACACACACACACACACACACACACACTCAAAACCTCAAAACCTCCCCACCCCCAACCACAAACAATTCCCCACAAACAATTACACATCTATTTACATTCCACAAAGCCTATCACCACCACAGTTTTTTTTCTTTTTTTTTCTTTTTTCCCAATAACATACTAAAGCATCTTTAAATTTAAACCCACCACCTCCACCACAATTTGCAACCAAAACTCCCCCTCCCCTCCCACCGCCATCGACATTCACACATTATACAATTTCACATACAGTACATATATTTATATTAACCTAAACCCGTCACCACGACCATTTTTCCCCATATAACATACTCAAGCACCTTAAACTAAACCCACCACCTCCACCACAATTTGCAACCAAAACCCCCCTCCCCTCCCACCCCATCAATATTCACACGTTACACATACATATAGTTATATTAAACTAAAGCCGTCACCACCACTGTTTTTTTATTTTTTTTATATACATTTATATACAAGTATACATTCCCCTTAAACCAAACCCATCACCTCCCCCACCCCAAACAATCAAACACGCAATTACACACAACTTTATGTTAAGTTAAATCCACCACCCCCACCACAGCATTCAACCAAAAACCCCCATTTCCCCCAAACAGACATAACTGAAACTAAAAGTAGTCCTGCCACCTGAGAGACGTCCCCAGCATCGACCGCAGTCGCCCAGGGGCCTCCCTCTCACCAAGGCACCCACAAAACGCCTACCACACCCCCATCCTGGGCTCCCCAGGCGGGCGTCTCCCGGCTGTGTATGCCTTCCACGCCTCCTGCTTCTCCCTAATCCACCTCATCCTGCATAGGAAGCTGCGGAAGACGGAGCGCGGCTCCATCCTCGGCAGCTTCCCATGCAGGCACTGTCCCCTCCACCCCCACACTGCCCTTTTCCTTTCAGAAATTCCCCCCCCACACAATCTTGTAATCATCCGGGTCCAGGTTCCCCAGGCCCTCACCATACCTTATCACATTGATGTTTAGTGGGTATCTGGGGTCGTTCCTCCACCACTCCTTCACCAGGCCCCAGAAACCCTGTGAGCAGCCCACACGTGGTCCACGTGGTCCACGTGGTCCATGGTTTCCTCTTGTCCACACCCAACCATACATTTCGGGGTACCTGTACAGGCATTCTCTCATGGAGAGGCGGCCAAGCGCCCCAAGCCAGTGCAGAAGCTCGGCTGTAGAACCTTCCACTGTACCTTCCTCCCCATGATAAACAAAGTTGAGGGGCCCTTCTGCTTTCCCATTATGAGGCTGTAAAGCCGCCTGTGACTCCGCACCAGGCTGCCTTCCAGACACTCTGGGTACTGGCCCATGACTTGCGCCATCCACTCGTAGTGCCAAGGTCTTTCAGAGGTCCAGGGGCTAGATAACACCAGGGAAAACCGAGCCAATACCTGGCGAAGCATGCCGCCAGGTGTGCCGGTGGGTGAATGACTAGCTCAGTGTGAAACGCTATGAGCATCGCCATTGTCTTCCAGAGGAGGTTGGGCACCCCTCTCCCCCCTTGCCCTACAGGCTGGCACATCAGAGCCCTTTGCTTGAGTTCGGTCCTCCTTCCCCAAATGAAACGGAAGGCCGCGCTTTCCAGGCTGTTCCCTGCAAGCCCTGCAATACACCGACAGGTGGGACTCTACTCTACTGAGATCCCCCTCCTGCATTAAGAAGAGGGTCAGATCATCAGTGTAGGTGGAGACCAGGGCCTTCCACCCCCCCCACCCCCCCGGGACATGGAACCCAGCCAAGTTAGTGTCCGCTCGCAAGCTCGCCACTAACGGCCCGATCGCCAGTACGTACAGTAGCAGGGAGAGCGGACACCCCTGCCTCACCCCACCTGCCTGCCTCACTTCCCTGGACAGGAATCCATTGATGTAGATCCTGCTGCCCACCTCCGTGTACAGCAGGCATACTAGGTCAACGAATCTGAAGCCCAACCTCCTGAGCACCGAGAACAGGAACGCGTGGCCCACCCGATCGAATGCCTTCTCCTGGTCCACAGTCAGCAAGGCCAGAGGCAGCCTACGCTCCGCCGCCCTTGCCTGTATGTCCCGGATCAGGCACAGATTCAGGGTGCACGTTTACCCCGGCACTCCACTCGTCTGGTCTGGGTGGATGACCGGGCCCATCACCCTGCCCAACCTCAACGTGACGGCCTTCGCGAGAATCTTATAATCTTACTGAAAAGCGCCTCGTAAAACTCGGCTGATGCCTCTAGCATGGCGGAGGTCGAGCTCACCACACCTCCCCTATACCTCAACCCAACGATGTGAGACCTCCGTTGCCGGTCCCGCACCGATTGGAAGAAGTACCGGGAAGGGCGCTTTCCCTCCACCATCTCCCGTGCCCTGGCTAGGATCGTGAAAGCTTTGGCCCGTCTTTCAAAGAAAGACCTAATCTGGGTCTTCACCTCCTCAAACCTGTCCCACTCCATCGCTAGCCCCGACACCAGCCTTGACACCAGCCCATACTCTGCAGCTCTTCTGTAGCGGCCTGGATCACCTCCTGCTCCCGCCGGCTGCGTCCCTCGCCCACCCCTTACAGAACGTGGCCACGCACCCCTTTACCCACTCCCACCACTCCTCCCATGAGGCCCATCCCGCCTTCAGGGCTCTCCAGTACTCAAGCACTCATCCTGCAAAAAGCTAGAGTTAAAATGCCACTAACCCCTGCCTCTGCTCTTCACCTTTAGGACCACCTTGACCCCCATCATTGTGTGGTCGGAGATCCATGTGGGGAGATTCGCCCATCCACTTACCTCCTGCCCATTGGGCATGAACCAGTAGTCCAGCCTGGACCGATGCCCACGTGAAGCCCGGTGACCCTTGACCCTTCTACCTTACCTCTGTCCACCAAGTGGAAGGCATTACACAGGGACCGCAGCTCCAACACCCCTTACACTGCTACGGCCCTGTCCAGGGAGACATTAAAATCCCTGCCCAGGAGCAACAGCCTGTTGGTGAAGCAGGTGTGCTACAGGGCCCTGAACCCACCTGTGCATGGTGCATAAACTTTGATCAACCTGAGGGCAACCCCCGCCACCTGCAGTCATCGCATAGGGCCCTTCCCGGCACCACGCTTACCACCACCTCCACCTCCACATCCCACCCTCTGAACAGGATTCTCACCCCATGCTCCTTTACATTTCCCACACTCCATTCAGAGTAACCCTCCTCCCAGTCTTTCTTGAAACCCTTCACATTTTCCCCGTCTCTCAGGTGGCATTTCTGTAAAAACAAAATGTCAAAAGAATGACAGAAATGATTTAAATGACAGAAAAGCCCCCCTCCTCTTCCTCGATTCCTCAAACCCCTCACATTTAATGAACAAACTTTCATAAAAAACAAAAGAGTTTACCAGTCCCATCTTGCCACCCCTTGCGGCATATAGAGAGCTTTACAGACCGTCCCCAGGGGTCGGGGGGCCCCCCTTCCCCTGCCAGAACCCCTCATACCTGTAGCAGCCAAGAATTGTTCTGCCTCCCAGAACAATAAGGGGACATGGGTGACTGGAGGGACTCCAAGGGGGGGCTCTGTTCCAACAAAGAGTTGTCGACCGCCACGACCTTCCCACCCTGTTTGGGCAGTGCCACAAAGAGGCGGGACCTCCACCCTGGCTCGGCTTTGTCCACCCCGGGAAAGGGCCGCTTTGCTGAACCCCTCACCCCTTTGGGGAGTCGGCTGAGTCCTCCATCATTACTGCCGACCAGTCTACTTGCTCCACGGCGTCCGCCCAGCTCCCGCTCCAGGACTTCGATGGACTCCCCAGGTCTTCACCTATTCCTGCGTCGTCCGCTCCTTCCGAAGCTCCTCGCCTCGGATTGTCCTCTTCCTGCACTTGGAGCTGCTCTGGGCTCTGCACACTCAAAACTGGAGGCCCCGGTCACGTGACGCTATGCGAAGAGCAGACGTGTAAAAGACAGCTCTGCGCGCTTTGCTAATCTTTTCTATAATTTCTATAACATAAGTTGGTGAAACTCGGTACACCCAGTTCTATTTTGCTCTTAGACGTAACTATGGCGAAGAAATCGAAAATCTCGAGCTCCGGAGACATTAAAAGGCACTTACGTGTCCAAGAGGAAAGCCCGGACAGGCCTGTGGAAAGCGGACTCGGTCTGGGTGCTGTGGCTGGGGAAGAAATCCAGCGCCAATTGTCCAACATGGCCGGAATGTTGTCGAAGGTTGTGGCTGG
>JAFFST010001712.1:113961-127088 GCA_022414735.1 Noturus placidus | reverse complement strand
TTCATACACTACGGACACTTTAGACACGCCAATCAACCTACCATGCATGTCTTTGGACTGGGGGAGGAAACCGGAGTACCCGGAGGAAACCCCCGACGCACGGGGAGAACATGCAAACTCCGCACACACATGGCCCCGGCAGGGCTCGAGCCCTGGACCCTGGAGGTGTGAGGCGAACGTGCTAACCAATAAGCCACCGTGCGCCCCGGAAAAAAATAAATAATAATAATAATAATAATAATAATAATAATAATAATAATAAATGAGAAGCACTCTCTGATAGCCCATAGTTAAAAGGTTAAGTGTCCATAATAGGGACACCGTGTTTATAAAGTCTCATAAATGCTTACAAATTGATTTTGTAAATAAGCACTGAGGTGAACACTATAGTATTATGGATGTAACATTTGAACATATATTGACTTGTAAAATGTCTCACTCGTTTCAGGAGATTAGATTCAATTAGACAGTTTGCATATTTTGCCACGGGCCCTTTTAGGGAGAGTGCAAATCAGCTCCGTGGTCCTTACTGAAGAGATCATGATTAAGGTCTATTCTCTGCTAAAGCTATACACTTCACAGTGAGAATCTCCGTCTATGGGGATCAAAAGCATCGGCCACACAGAACAGACTTCAGTGTTAGTTTTCAAAGCCAATGCTGGCACTTGAATAATTGCAACAAAAAGAATGTGTTCCATCCACCCATCCATCCATCCATCCATCCATCTTCAACCACTTACTCCTTTTCAGGGTCACGGGGGCACCTGGAGTCTATCCCAGGAGGAATCGGGCACAAAGCAGGGTACACCCTGGACAGAGTGCTAGTCCATCACAGGGCACAATCACATACACACATTCATACACTTTAGACACGCCCATCAGCCTACCATGCATGTCTTTGGACTGGGGGAGGAAACCCCTGACGCACGGGGAGAACATGCAAACTCCACACACACATGGCCCTGGCGGGACTCGAACCCCGGACCCTGGAGGTGTGAGGCGAACGTGCTAACCACTAAGCCACCGTAGAATGTATTTACAAAATATAATTAATTTTGGACAGTAGGAAAACTTAAATGCAAACAAATAGCTAAACATGTACAAGCTACAGGATGCTAGCAATTTATAAAATGTCCCCTTATGCAGCAGCACTACGTTTGGCTTTTCCGTTGAATCAGTTTGGTTTTGAACAACCTTAGACATGGTTGCTGTGATCAATGCACCTTCTGAGTAACCTTTTATTTCTTTATAAAGGATGTCATTTATACAGTGTTTTGAGAGATGACTGTAGATGAACACTGTAACTTTAAAAAAAACACTGTAGAAATATCCATCCATCCATCCATCCATCCATCCTCTACTGCTTACTCCTTTATCAGGGCCACGGGGAACCTGGAGATAATCCATCGGGCACAAGGCGGGGTACACCCAGGACAGGGTGCAAATCCATCACAGGAACACCTTTGGAATGAACTTTAATGCTGACTGCACCTGAGGGCCTTCTCACCCAACATCAGTACCTGACCTCGCTAATGCTCTTGTGGCTGAATGAACACAAATCCCCCCCAGTCAATCATCAAAATCTAGAGGAACGCCTTCCTAGAACACTGGAGGTAATTATAACAGCAAGGCGGGAACTAAATCTGGAATGGGATGTTGAACAAGCACAGGAGTGTGACGGTCAGTTGTCCACAAACGTTTGGCCATATAGTGTATTTGATTCAGTTTTATTTGTATAGCACTTTCAACTTTAAATTTTCATTTTGATTGATTGATTAAAGCTCTAGATGTCCTCGCACCACAGTATTTAAGCGATCTTTTGGTCTTCTATGATCCGCCACGCCCACTTAGATCAGAAGATGCAGGCTATTTGACGGTATCCCGTATAGTGAAGGCTACAGCAGGGGGAGGAGCTTTCACTCATAGAGCTCCACAGTTATGGAACAGTCTTCCATTTAGTGTTCGGGACTCAGACACAGTCTCAGTGTTTAAGTCTAGACTTAAAACGTATTTATTCACTCTAGCCTACCCTGACTAGACTAGACTTTTTTCCCAGTCCTAACAGTCTTTCTCTTCCTCTCTGGAGCTACACGTGATCTTATTGAGATACTGGAAGATCCTGGTCCATTCGGCTCTCTTGGACCTGCGTGAGCTGTCTCGGGTGTCCTTCCTCTGGATGGAGCTCTCATCTACTCCAATTCCAGACTGATGGGACTACTTCTTCTTCTGAGCCATGCAAATTTCATATAAATCAATAATGAACTCTTTCAGAATATCTGTTGTGACCCAGATGAGGATGGGTTCCCTTCTGAGTCTGGTTCCTCTCAAGGTTTCTTCCTCTTAAACACCTCAGGGAGTTTTTCCTTGCCATTGTCACCACTCAGTGTCTTGCTCAGTTGGGATAAATTCACACTTTTAATATCTGTATACCGTGTTTATATTCCTGTAAAGCTGCTTTGAGACAATGTCTATTGTAAAAGGCTCTATACAAATAAAATTGAATTGATTGATTGATTGATTGATTGTCAGCACAGGTTCTCCAGTTCTCCAGTGTCCAGAAATACGCCCTATACTTAATTGTACCCTAGGTGTGAATGGTGTGTGCATAGTGCCTTCTGACGGTCTGGTGTCCCATCCATAGTGTGTTCCTATTGGATTTGAAGCCTAGGCTTTAATCCCACTGAAGTTCTGACAAAGATAAAGTTCTTACTCAGATGAATGAATTCATGTTGAGTTATGTGCACGTAAAAGATAAGTGTCATGAATGTGAAGTCACAGGTAGGGACAGTAAAGTAAAGTCCTTCAGAGGACACCAATGAACAATTTCTGGTTTTGGAAAAGAAAAGAAAATAAATAAATATATCACCGCGTACCTCACGTGTTGGCTCATCACTGCTACATCACCGTATCATTAATCCTATAAACTGTCTATATTGATGAATAGTTGGTGTTAAACAGTTTGCGGCTTTATTAAAGTGTTGAAGAAGCGCTTGCGGGTCACTCACCACCAGCGCGGGCACACCGGATACCACCGCGTAGAGGAGCACCGGCGGAATCGCGCTCGACTCTTCCGGTCCGAGGTACGGCTTCGTGTACGCGCTGTCGTGGCAGAAAAAGCCCTGAACGTGTACGTTGAACGTGTCCGTGTACTCAAAGTAATACGCCAGCATGACCGTCCCTGCCATGATGACCAGCTGGAAGTAGAGCATTGTACAGTAAAGACGACGTAGAGGTCAGATCAGTCCAATCAATCCAATCTAGCCGTGAACTGCTTCCTTATGATGATCCGATCATAAATCCCACATCATGCCGGGTTTGTGTGGAGGTTAATGAATGAAGTCAGCGTGCAGATCCGCTGAAGGAGCGGAATGAGCGCAAGAGCGCGGATCCGCGTGCTGCTGGGAGGCGTGTCTCAGATCTCTCGTGTAATAGTTCATCCATCCATCTTCAACCGCTTACTCCTTTATCAGGGTCACGGGGAACCTGGAGTCTATCCCAGGAGGCATGGGGCACAAGGCGGGGTACACCCTGGACAGAGTGCCAGTCCATCACAGGACACAATCACATACACACTCACATTCATACACACACACATTCATACACACACACACGTTCATACACACACACACATTCATACACACACACACGTTCATACACACACACACATTCATACACACACACACGTTCATACACACACACGTTCATACACACACACACGTTCATACACACACACACGTTCATACACACACACAGGTTCATACACACACACACATTCATACACACACACACACACATTCATACACTACGGACACTTTACACACGCCAATCAGCCTAACATGCATGTGTTTGGACTGGAGGAGGAAACCGGAATACCCGGAACATGCAGACTCCACACACACATCGAACCCCGGACCCTGGAGGTGTGAGGCGGACGTGCTAACCACTAAGCCACCGTGCGCCCCTGTAATAGTTCAATAAACGTTAATATAATGTAAAGTGTCCGTAGTGTATGAATGAGTGTGTATGTGATGGACTGGCACTCTGTCCAGGGTGTACCCCGCCTTGTGCCCCATGCCTCCTGGGATAGGCTCCAGGTTCCCCCGTGACCCTGATAAAGGAGTAAGCGGTAGAGGAAGGATGGATGGGTGGATGGATGGGTGGATGGATGGATGGATGGATGGGTGGATGGATGGATGGATCGATGGTTGGATGGATGGGTGGATGGATGGATGGATGGATGGATGGATGGATGGATGGATGGATCGATGGGTGGATGGATAGGTGGATGGATGGATTGATGGGTGGATGGATAGGTGGATGGATGGATTGATGGGTGGATGGATGGATGGATGGATCGATGGGTGGATGGATGGATCGGTGGATGGATGGATGGATGAATGGATGGATGGATAACGTGATGAACTAATAATTACAAAACATTGTATATGTTCCCCACAGTGCAAAGCATAAACAGCCTATTATAATCAGGAGGAGGTTAAGACTATCCCACACCAGTGCAGTTAGATGTTTAGGAGAATGACCAGACTGGTCTGAGCTGATAGGAAGCTATAGGAACTCAAATATAATTAATTATAATTAATAAGCACTCTTTACAACCTTGGTGTACAGAAAAGCATCTCAGAACACACAAGAACAAGAATCTGAGTCTATCATGTGCAGAGACTCACCCACACTAGACAGAAGACTGGATAAAGACCAGGTGATGTTTTTGTAGTTTTTTTTTCTGCTGTTGTGGCCAGTCAACCTCCAGGTCGATGTTTTGTACACGCTGATGCTTTTTCCGATCACCACAGTTGAGTTACTCTATCATTCCTGACAGCTCAGAACAATATGGGCATTTTCCTCCCACCTCTCTTATCAACAAGCCACGTCCACCCACAGAACTGTCATGCACTGACATCTAGAGATCAGCAGTTACTGAAATACTCAAACCAGCCCATCTGGCACCAACAACCACCATCTCATGATCATAGTGATACAGGTGACACTTTTTCTTCATTCGGATGTTTGGTGTGAACATTACCTGAAGCTCTTGACCTGTATCTGCATGATTTTTTTGCATTTCTCTGCTGCCACATGATTGGCCGATTAGATGACTACATAAATTATGGCGTCTGTGGCTCAGTCGGTAGAGCGGGTTGTCCACTAATCTTGGGGTTGGTGGTTCGAATCCCGGCCCGGTGATCCCATGCCGAAGTGTCCTTGGGCAAGACACTGAACCCTAAGTTGCCCCCGATGGCAAGCTAGCACCTTGCATGCAGCTCTGCTCCCATTGGTGTGTGAGTGTGTCTCATTTGTAAGTCGCTTGTAAATGTAAAATGATATTTCTGTAAAGCTGCTTTGAGACAATGTCCATTGTAAAAAGCGCTATACAAATTATTACATTAAATTATAAACGTGAAGGTGTTCCTAATAAAGTGAACAGCAATTGTATTTATAGCATTATAAATTGGTCCTAAGCCACTGTGGTAGACCTGGTGAGTTTCAGGACAAACTATAGCCATGTTCAGCACCATGGACAGTTCCGCAGCAAGTACTGTACAAGTACAAATGAGTGTGCTGGGCTGCTGTCCTGTAATTATTATTATTATTTTCATTTCCAATAAGAAATTGCCTTATGAGCTGTCAATCAATTTAGAGAAAATGTTGGATGATGTTGACGTTGTTTTATTATATTATTGCATGTCTGATGGTGTCTGATGGTGACTGATGGTCTGATGGTGATTTTTGGTGATTGATGGTCTGATGGTGACTGATGGTCTGATGGTGACTGATGGTCTGATGGTGTGATGGTGACTGATGGTCTGATGGTGTGATGGTGACTGATGGTGTGATGGTGACTGATGGTCTGATGGTGTGATGGTGACTGATGGTCTGATGGTGATTGATGGTCTGATGGTGTGATGGTGACTGTGGTCTGATGGTGACTGATGGTGACTGATGGTGACTGATGGTCTGATGGTGTGATGGTCTGATGGTCTGATGGTCTGATGGTGTGATGGTGACTGATGGTCTGATGGTGACTGATGGTCTGATGGTGTGATGGTGACTGTGGTCTGATGGTGGCTGATGGTGACTGATGGTGACTGATGGTCTGATGGTGTGATGGTCTGATGGTCTGATGGTTTGATGGTGACTGATGGTCTGATGGTGACTGATGGTGACTGATGGTCTGATGGTGTGATGGTGACTGTGGTCTGATGGTGACTGATGGTCTGATGGTGTGATGGTGACTGATGGTCTGATGGTGACTGATGGTGACTGATGGTGACTGATGGTGACTGATGGTCTGATGATGTGATGGTCTGATGGTCTGATGGTGTGATGGTGACTGATGGTCTGATGGTGACGGGCGGCTGTGGCTCAGTTGGTAGAGCAGGTTGTCCACTAATCCACTAACCGTACGGTTGGCGGTTCGAATCCCGGCCCGGGTGATCCCATGCCGAAGTGCCTTGGATAAAAAAGCGCTATATAAGTGCGCCATTTACTGATGGTCTGATGGTATGATGGTGACTGATGGTCTGATTGGTGACTGATGGTCTGATGGTGACTGATAAGATTTTTGAGCAATTTAAAAGCCTATGCATTGGGCTGAAGTGATAGCTGGACACATCACAGGATATCTATAATCCAATATGTACACAGTGGGATTGTGTCATTCGTTCTATATAAAGGAAGTGCGTGATCTACTGGATTTTGGAATCCCTTTAAGTACGACATCAGTGTAATCGCCTAACATGGTTCTTCTTAAGGTCAAATCATGCACATGCAACCTGGTGCACTCATGTCCATGTCATGGGCTGTGTAAAGGCCAGGAACACACTAACATATACTCTGCCCTCTAGTGGCAGCTAAACATCCAGCAAATCTACAATTTATCTAGGGTGTTTTGTTTGTTTGTTTGATTTTACTTCAATTTAAGTCTATCTAAAATCTAATCTAAATATAATCTAAATCTAAATCTGTTTTGATGTAAAGTGAAATGCTTCAATCTAGACCCAAAAGAGATGGGGAGGACTAAAGAGTGAACAAAAACAATTAACAAGTGCTAAAACTTCAAGGCTGTAGGCTGAAGGCTGAACCCTAAGCAACAGCAGTGGCTCCTTATGAGGCAGCAATGGCCACTAAAGTGACTGATAATAACTGATTGTCTGATGGTGATTTTTGGTAACTGATGGTGTGATGGTGACTGATTGTCTGATGGTGTGATGGTGACTGATTGTCTGATGGTGACTGATGGTGACTGATTGTCTGATGGTGTGATGGTGACTGATTGTCTGATTGTGTGATGGTGACTGATTGTCTAATGGTGTGATGGTGACTGATTGTCTGATGGTGACTGATGGTGACTGATTGTCTAATGGTGTGATGGTGACTGATTGTCTGATGGTGTCTGATGGTGACTGATGGTCTGATGGTGTAATGGTGACTGATGGTGACTGATGGTGTGATGGTGACTGATGGTGACTGATTGTCTGATGGTGTGATGGTGACTGATGGTGTGATGGTGACTGATGGTGACTGATGGTCTGATGGTGACTGATGGTCTGATAGTGACTGATGGTGACTGATGGTCTGATAGTGACTGATGGTGACTGATGGTGTCTGATGGTGACTGATGGTCTGATGGTGACTGATGGTCTGATAGTGACTGATGGTGACTGATGGTCTGATAGTGACTGATGGTGACTGATGGTGTCTGATGGTGACTGATGGTCTGATGGTGACTGATGGTCTGATAGTGACTGATGGTGACTGATGGTCTGATAGTGACTGATGGTGACTGATGGTGTCTGATGGTGACTGATGGTCTGATGGTGACTGATGGTCTGATAGTGACTGATGGTGACTGATGGTCTGATAGTGACTGATGGTGACTGATGGTGTCTGATGGTGACTGATGGTCTGATGGTGACTGATGGTCTGATAGTGACTGATGGTGACTGATGGTCTGATAGTGACTGATGGTGACTGATGGTGTCTGATGGTGACTGATGGTCTGATGGTGACTGATGGTCTGATAGTGACTGATGGTGACTGATGGTCTGATGGTGTCTGATGGTCTGATAGTGACTGATGGTGACTGATGGTCTGATAGTGACTGATGGTGACTGATGGTCTGTTAGTAATCCAGGTAAAGTTAGTAATCCATGTACAGTTAGTAATCCAGGTAAAGTTAGTAATCTATGTACAGTTAGTAATCCAGGTAAAGTTAGCCTCTTCCTTCTTTTTGGTCTTTGACCATCAGGACTGCCACTCATTGAGTCTGCTGTTCTCACTGTTCATTTTAGCAGTTTTTTATTGTATCTTTTTATTGTTCATTTTTGTAAGCTGAATGTAATCAGTACTTTAATAAGTGACATTTTTTTTATCAGATTATGTGTTTATGATTCTTGCCTCTTTTGTGAGCAATTAAAGGGAAACTATATATAAAGTGTGCTATCTATGTATTGGGGGTTTGGTCACTACACGTCACCAGAACAGTTCCAGTGTGCCTAAAACTGTTATTACACGAGTCATTGGAATGGTAGTGGAGAGTTTTTTTTTATTTTTAAATAAAATATATTTTATTTTATATTTTGTTCAAGGGTTCATTGTTTTTTTCCCCCTTTAAGTGCAACACTTCCAACAAACTCCAAAAATCCAATTAACCCTTGAGGATTCTTGTTTTTTTCTAAGAGTGTTAAAGGAGGTTATGGACAATATTAATCAAACAAATGAAGTATGGATCTATTGGCACTCTTTGTGTTTTCACAGTTTGTGTTTTGAGATACAGCTCCAGTCTTTAACAGTAAGCCTTTAATGCATGTCACACCAGTTAAATCACAGTCATGGGTCATGATCTGAGTTCCGGCTAAATGACAACATGACCGCCTGCTGTGGAAAAGGAGCTGACATGAGAACTTGGTCCCTGTCACCAAGAAGATGCTGGCACAAATTCTTTTGTCTTGCTGTCTAAATTCATAAATAATACTCCTGATTAAAGGTACATTTGTAAGGTGCTGTGTAAAAATGGACAGTGCCTCTGAGAGAAATGTGAACAATAAAGTACTGAATGCAACCAAGATTTATGGTAATAATAGATATACATAAGCCAGGTATTTTGATAAAGTAAACTGGTATTACAGTGTACCATAACATTGCTAGTCAAATATGTTTGAACATGTGTTTCCATATAATTTTTTTTTTTATAGTTTCTGATCTTTATTCTATCACTATTGGCAATTACGTAAGGAAAGATAATAAACAATTATTCCATCACATCCATAAATCTTGTGTTTGTTTGAATTTACTGTCCACTTACAGCATGTAATGGGACTCATAATGACTGCTTGGTGAAGCATTAAGACTAGATTTGACTTATAATTTATATTATTATCATCTGTAAGACAATTGTGAGCTCTTTGTACCTAATTACAGTGATACAGATTGGCCTTTTCCTCCATCCATCCATTCATCCATCCATCCAACCATCCATCCATCCATCCATCATACCATCCAACCATCCATCCATCCATCTATCATACCATCCATCCATCCATCCATCCATCATACCATCCAACCATCCATCCATCCATCCATCCATCCATCATATCATCCATCCATCCATCCATCCATCCATCATACCATCCATCCAACCATCCATCCAACCATCCATCCAACCATCCATCCATCCATCCAACCATCCATCCAACCATCCATCCATTCAACCATCCATCCATCCATCCATCCAACCATCCATCCTACCATCCATCCATCCATCCATCAATCATACCATCCATCCATCATACCATCCATCCATCCATCCAACCATCCATCCAACCATCCATCCATCCATCCAACCATCCATCCATCCATCCATCCATCCATCCATCCATCCATCCAACCATCCATCCATCCATCCATCCATCCATCATATCATCCATCCATCCATCCATCCATCATCCATCCATCCATCCATCCATCCATCCATCCATCATACCATCCATCCAACCATCCATCCATCCATCCATTCAACCATCCATCCATCCATCCATCTATCCATCCATCCATCCATCCATCCATCCATCATACCATCCATCCAACCATCCATCCATCCATCCATCCATCCATCCATCATACCATCCATCCATCCATCCATCCATCAATCATACCATCCATCAATCATACCATCCATCCATCCATCCATCCATCCATCCATCCAACCATCCATCCATCCATCCTCTACCGCTTATCCTTTATCAGGGTCACGGGGAACCTGGAGCGTATCCCAGGAGGCATCTCGCACAAGGCGGGGTACACCCTGGACAGGGTGCCAGTGGCCTTTTCCTGTTTGATCTAGGTTCTTTTTCCAAATAAAATAAAAAAATCACAAATATTTCTCAGTTCACTTTCAGATTTTCAAATTCTAGAGAATCTACCTTCAACCTACTTCTTGAAGTTTGACCAAAAATGTTATTACATGGCGTTCACAAACATTTGACTGGCAGCTTAGTTTTATTCCTAATAATATAATACTAGTAATAACTAGCTTATACCTGTAATTCTAGTGAAGATGATAACACCACAAAATATTAATGTGTGCAGCATGTCACGTACAATATATTCGATTTTTTTTTTAACAAAGTAGATTACGTAAAAAATAGTGAATGTCAATCTGTAAGATTATCTTTTGTCTACTTGAGTAAGTAAAAGGGGGCATGGTGGCACAGTGATTGGCACATTTGCCTCACACCTCCGGGGTTGGGGGTTTGATTCGTGTCTCTGCCTTGTGTGCGCGGAGTTGGCATGTTCTCCTCTTGTTTCAGTAGTTTCCTCCGGGGACTCTGGTTTCCTCCCTCAGTCCAAAGACATGTGGTGTATGCTGAATGGCATTTCCAAATTGTCCATAGATAGATGGATAGACAGACAGACAGAAAGACATACAGACAGACAGATAGATAGATAGATAGATAGATAGATAGATAGATAGATAGATAGATAGATAGATAGATAGATAGATAGATAGATAGATAGATAGATAGATAGATAGATAGATAGATAGACAGACAGACAGACAGACAGACAGATAGATAGATAGATAGATAGATAGATAGATAGATAGATAGATAGATAGACAGACAGACAGACAGACAGACAGACAGACAGATAGATAGATAGATAGATAGATAGATAGATAGATAGATAGATAGATAGATAGATAGATAGATAGATAGATAGATACTTTATTGATCCCCAAGGGGAAATTCACGGTCCCAGTAGCTCAAGACATCACAAACAATACAACATACAATACAGTAAGATAAACATGACAGACTGGGAAATAGAGGTGGTGGTTGTACATGTGGGCTAATATAGTCCATAAACAGTGTAGACAGTGTAATCAGTAAAAACAGTCACACAGTGGGCCAGTACACAATATTGCGACCGTGTATGAGATGGTCAACATACATTGTTATAACATTGTTATAGGAGGTCAATGGTGCAAACGTGTCTGAGATGCTCAATGGTGTATGAGAATGTATGAAGAGGTGAAGAGGCAGATAGACTATGCAGAGAAGTCTATCTCATCTCTTCCTTTAAGTGAAGCATTGAAGGTTGTTTAGCCCTAGGGACAAAATACTTCCTCAGACTGTCAGTTGTGCATGGCAGTGAGCATAGCCTCCAACTGGTCAAGCTCTTTTGCCTAACGTGTGTACGATTCTGCCCTGCAATGAGTTGGCACCCCATCCGGGGTGTCTCTGGCCTTGTGCCCTGAGTTCCATGGGAGACTCTCCAGGCTCCCCGAGACCCTGTGTAGCATAAGTGGTATGTAAAATGGATGGATGGATTCTGTAATAAACTTCTGTAACAATGCAACAGTCATAAAAGGCCACAAGATGGCGCAATTGCT
Source organism: Noturus placidus (assembly GCA_022414735.1). NCBI lineage: Eukaryota > Metazoa > Chordata > Actinopteri > Siluriformes > Ictaluridae > Noturus > Noturus placidus. Next base: position 115,174 of record JAFFST010001712.1, on the reverse strand, counting down.
CATGGAAAAACAGTCAAGCTGGAAAGACACCCCAGAGCATTTACTTGAGTGGATTTGACCGTTTTCATCATTACCTTGACATCCATCTTGAACAGTTCATTTCCGTCATTCATGAACCACTACACTTTCATAAAAGATTACAGAATGGCTACATTGAAGAAGTTATTATATGAGGGAAGATAACATCAAATTAGGTCACGTCCATTTTATTGTCATGCCCTCCATAGTCCATACTCATGTTCACAAACTGACAAAATCTGCAGAGTCTACAGGATGTCAGAGCAACATACAGGATAACACAAAACACACAATAGCTACAATTACAAATAGTGTCACAATTGTGCAAAATGACAGTTCCAGTCAAACAAGTGTGTGTGTACGCACAACATACATGAACTACACAGAACAGCTGGAGGTAACATAAAAGTAAATAATAAATCCGGAAATAGCTGTAAGACAGATACATAAGTAAATACATCAGAAACAGCATACATTCTGCATTGCATAGTTTGATGTGACTTCTATAATTAGATTAGTATTAACTTCAATGCCATTGGATAATGTTCAAGTACTACATAGATAGATAGATAGATAGATAGATAGATAGATAGATAGATAGATAGATAGGTAAGTATAGATAGATAGATAGATAGATAGATAGATAGATAGATAGATAGATAGATAGATAGATAGATAGATAGATAGACAGACAGACAGACAGACAGACAGATAGATGATAGATAGATAGACAGACAGACAGACAGACAGACAGACAGACAGACAGATGATAGATAGATAGATAGATAGATAGATAGATAGATAGATACTTTATTGATCCCCCAGGGGGAAATTCTAGATGAAATGCATGAAACTCAATGAAATGCAGTTAAGCATCTAACCACAGAGAGTATAGCAGTAAAGTGCAATGTAAGCAGATGAATATAATGGTGAGAGACATGTACAGTGAGATAGAAGTGAGTATACGGGTAGAGTAGAATATGCACATTATAAATATCAACAATACTTTAAAAAGTACAATATAAAAATGCATACATGAACATATACAAAAACATATTATGTGCAGAAAAATGGATTTGTGCATAGATGTGTATGTGCAGTATAGGTCATGTGCAAAATGATGTCTTCTAAGATGTAATGGCAATATTTTATTTCACTCTAATAGACAATATAGACACCCCCCCCCCCCCCCCCC
>JAFFST010001712.1:102216-113941 GCA_022414735.1 Noturus placidus | reverse complement strand
CCCCCCCCCCCACCGTCGTCATCAGACGTCATCGTACCCTTCACCCCACCCTCCTTGATGACGTAATATATAGACGACCAATTTTGGAAGGTGGCACAGAACCGGAGAACCTGGAGGAAACCCACATATCTATGGGGAGAACTTGCACAGAACTCCACAGGACTCAAGAGTGGCTTGCACAGGAGATACCAATCACGTGAGATGCCAATCTTCACACTCATTCATTAACCATGACGCAAAAGACAAATTCACCTGTTGTTACACAGAGTCATCTTGGAACACGAGGCATTTGCACAGTATAAGCCAGACACAAGCGCACAAACGCACGCGCGCATGCGTCTCCCAAAATGTACCCACGCACCCATGCAACCCCAGTACACACACGCACGCGCGCATGCATCTCCCAAAATGTACCCATGCACCCATGCAACCCCAGTACACACACGCACGCGCGCATGCATCTCCCAAAATGTACCCATGCACCCACGCAACCCCAGTACACACACGCACGCGGGCGCGCGCATGCGAGCACCTCCAACGTACACAAGCACGCGCAAACATTCAGCTCCCTCCCCGTTCCTAATCAGCACCATACATACATCCACACATGCACCCGCAAATGACACACGAACGCGCGCGCGCGCGCACACTCTGCATGAAAGTGGGTTTTTAGCACAGCTCTGACGTCACACCCGCACGTCAGCTTCTCTCGTCTCCACTCGGCGTTGATCTGTGGAGGAGTCTGAAGCGTCTCTGCGTCTCTCGGTGAGGAGAGGAGGACCGTTAGCGCTTATTAAAGGATGCTGCATGGGTTCACAGCACTGCAGTGGCTTTGCTTCCTCTCATTCCCACCCTGAGCATGGACAACTAAATTAGGACTAAAAGGGGACCAAAGGAGGACTAATCACGTACTGATTCACATCAAGGGGGAGTTTATCATTCTAATCATTGACAAAAATACCCAAAGGAGACACTTCATCATGTCGGCCAAAGAGAGATTTAAAGCCAGCATGAGCAAAGAAAGCGTCACTCTGCTGCCCTGCTTCTACTTTGTGGAGGTAAGACAGCTCCAGCCGAGACACATTACACCCTGCAGGGACACGGGGGACCTATTACACTGCCCAGTGATGAATTAACACACCTACAGCGTTCCTGCGTGTCCAGCAGCAGGTATTAATTCAGCGCTCGCAGCTTTAAGAGAACCATGTAGGCATTATCTGAGTATCACAAGGTTCATTCAAACCCAATATGTTTATTAATTTACCACTGTAATTACAAATGAATTATTGTAGAATCATTTCAATGCCATATATGGGGCGGCTGTGTCTCAGTGAGTAGAGCGGGTTGTCCACTAATCCACTAATCGTAGGGTTGGTGGTTCGAATCCCGGCCCGGGTGATCCCATGCCGAAGTGTCCTTGGGCAAGACACTGAACCCTAAGTTGCCCCCGATGGCAAGCTAGCACCTTGCATGCAGCTCTGCTACCATTGGTGTGTGAGTGTGTCTCATTTGTAAGTCGCTTTGGATAAAAATCGTCTGCTCAATGAATAAATGTCAATATATGTTCAAGCAATACTCATTTAACTCATCCCAGTTGTTAATGAATGGGCTCTATGACCTCCGGTTCAGTCTTGAGCACTGGCTCATATCATGTCCTCCCAGTGTCCGCATGGGTTTCCTCTGGGTTCGTTGGTTTCCTCCCACCTTCCAAGAACTAGCCAGTATGTAATCTGGTCCCATCCAGTATGTAATCCTACCTCGCATACAGTGTTCACGGCACTGGTGTAGAATCTACTCTGACCCCAGCCAGGATAAAGAGCTTACTGAAGATGAAAGTGGTGTTAATTCAGCTTAATAGTGTTTCTTTTAACCCAGCATGTGTAATTGAATCCTTAAATTTACAATGTAATTTAATCCTGTAGGTGTTTTCTTCAATACTGCAAGTGTTAGTTCAATGCTTTAAGATTTATTTTTCATCTATTGTATATTATTACTGTTAAAATTAATTCACCACGGTAAAATGCCATTGTACATGTGTAACTGTTAATTCAATGCTCCAAGACGGAACTGTGTTAATCCAGCACTCTAACTGTTAATTCAACAACTCTTTAAAGGAAAACCTGTAGATGTTATTTCCGCACAAAATGTAACCACTGTAATTTAATTTGTATAGCGCTTTTTACAATGGTACATTGTCTCAAAGCAGCTTTACAGAAATATGATTTTTACATTTACAAGCGACTTACAAATGAGACACACTCACACACCAATGGTAGCAGAGCTGCATGCAAGGTGCTAGCTTGCCATCGGGGGCAACTTAGGGTTCAGTGTCTTGCCCAAGGACACTTCGGCATGGGATCACCCGGGCCGGGATTCGAACCACTAACCCTACGATTAGTGGATTAGTGGACAACCCGCTCTACCGACTGAGACACAGCCGCCCCCTGTCCATACAGGATTCTAAGAGACATTCAGCTTTACAATGTATATAATAACTCATCACATAACTTGAGCTGTAGGCTAGGTGTTGTTTCTACACTGTAACATTTGAATTTAAACCTGAAGGTGTTAACGTGTGGGTAGCATGGTGGTAGAGCAGGTTGCTACCTCACAGCTCCAGCGTCCTCAGATCAATCCTGAGCTCAGGTTACTGTCTCGTGGGTTTTCCTCAGGGTTCTCAAAAATATTCAGCCAGACTGATTGGTTAGGTTAATTTCCCATAGGTGTGAATGTGTGTATCTCATCTGCAATGGCCTTGTATCATTATCCATCCATCTTCTACCGCTTACTCCTTTATCAGGGTCACGGCGAACCTGGAGACTATCCCAGGGAGCGTGGGGAACAAGGCAGGGTACACACTGGACCGGGTGCCAGTCCATCACAGGGCACAATCACATACACACTCACACACACCTTCATACACTACGGATACTTTAGACCATGCATGTCTTTGAGGGAGCAATCTGGAGTACCCAGAGGAAACCCCCACAGCGCGGGAGAACATGCAAACTCCGCACACACCTGGCCCTGGCGGGACTCAAAAACCCCGGACCCTGGAGGTGTGAGGCGAACGTGCTAACCACTGAGCCACCGTGCGCCCCCCCCCTTGTATCATTCTATAAATCAAAAAGTCTGCTTAATACATAGCACTTCAGTCTTCTCCGCTCTTGTTCACACAGGACTGAAAGTAGGACAGTAAGCTCATGAGAACTATCCTCCATATCTGTAACAAATTACAGCAGCCATGTGGTTTATGTCCTCTCAGGGGTCACAAGCCATTTAGACACCAGAACATAATCTCTCTCAGTATAAGAAGGTAACAAGGATAAGATCATATCTGTAATTTGCTTTATGGCTGTAATATCCAATGTAATGTAATAGGAGTGAGAAGGAACATATCCAATACAAGTCTACACCAGAGCGGCGCTAAACCATCCACGTGAGAATGCCATGTCCATAACTACACAGTGAAGTAATACAGAGATTTACCCGACAATGATATAAAGATAAATGATAAAACATTTACTGCCCCATGTCTGATTTATCATCACGACTATGAGAGGGTTTATGGGTTGTTTTATTGCAGCAGGAGAGTAGACACAGGACACAGGACTTGACTGATGTAATGTTTCTAAGCTATATTCTGGCACCTGCTCATATACATGAAACACTAGACATACAGTAAGTGAAATATACAGCTTTTTTTCCCCTACACATTTCAACCAAAAATAAAATCTATAAGTCACTTACTAAGCCTAAATATAGTCAATAAACTATCACATGTTTGGTGTCCAAATGTGTGGCGGCTGTGGATCAGTCGGTAGAGCGGGTTGTCCACTAATCCACTAATCGTAGGGTTGGTGGTTCGAATCCCGGCCCGGGTGATCCCATGCCGAAGTGTCCTTGGGCAAGACACTGAACCCTAAGTTGCCCCCGATGGCAAGCTAGCACCTTGCATGCAGCTCTGCTCCCATTGGAGTGTGAGTGTGTCTCATTTGTAAGTCGCTTTGGATAAAAGCGTCTGCTAAATGAATAAATGTAAATGTATTTCCTAAAAAGAGATTCTTTCAGTCGTGATTATGTCTTATCCCAGCAGTGTTTTCGCTTGTTCTTTTCACTGTCACCTCAGAGACAGAAGTGTGTATCAGTGTGTATTACTCATCTCACACATGTTTCTTGAAGCACATGGGTAAGAGAGTGGAGCGATCTTTAAACATTCTACACAGTCAAATGGAAGCAGTAATGTAAATAAAGTAATTTCCCTCAAATTCACTCAATTTCCTTCATACTCTGTATATCTAAATAGGTTGCAGAGTAGTATAATGGAGTAGTGGCCTACATAAAAAAAAATGTTTTCTTGCTATGATTACCATGGTATGTGTATTTTACTTTAAATATTACTGACTTAAAAATCTTAACATTTTAAGAGTGAAAGTTTTTTTTTTTTTTTCCCCCAAGAAATTATATACATTTTAAATTGAAATACTTCAGTTGCCAAGTAGAATTTGTTGGGAAAGCTTTGCTTAAAAATAAATAAAAATTAACCATTTATTGATGGTCAAGACATGTATATTCTGTTGAATATGCAGCTGGCTGTGATGAATAGCTGTAATGAGTTGTTACTGGTCAAATTTGGCAGGCTAGTTTATGCAATTAACTATTTTTCTGTGCTAATCATACATCTAAAAAAATGATTGCAGCTAAATTGGCTCTGTCACATTGTGTGGGATGTGGAAATGAATTTAGTCTATTACCCAAAAACACTTAGAAATTAATCAAGCAAGAGATACTCACATATTCAATTGGAGTCAGAAGAAAAAATAAGACACCAGGCCAGTGAGTGAGGAGTCCAAGTTTATTCAAGAGTCAAAGCAAGAGTCCAAGTTTATTCCCTTCTGTTCCACTATCCGAAATCCATACCAATGAGAATTCTCAGACGAGATTCCAAAAAAGCCCGGATACGGGAGCTCATATTTGTAACGCCCCTGTTTTAGGCTTATTCCATAGTGTCGTGAAAAGTAGCTTATCATGACACCATAGTGTTTTGAAAAGTGCCTTATTCGAATAGAATAGGGAATAGTAAACAATTCTTAAAACAAAACAATTCGAGGCCTTAATCACGTGAGTGCACTTTGACCCAGTTCTTTTCTTTATAATGTTTAGTGTTCTCTTAATATTAAGGTGTCTGTATCTTTCTACTTCATTACTGAGACAAGATTTTTTCCTCATCTCTGATCCCATTATGCTGTATTTCTGATTTTATAATTTATTTGTTCTATATTTCTTTTTTAAATATGGCTATACTGATTGCAAGTGTTTTAACCCCTTTTCAGTATTCCATACATCATAATATCATTATATTATCCTTATATTATCTTAATACTCTTTGTATTATTCTTAATGCTCTTTTTTCCTTCTGTATGTGTATGCGTGGTGGCGCTTTTGCCTGCACGTTTGTCCATGACTGTTTTGTTGACGCTTCTACACAGTTGGATGATGTCACTTTCTCTGCTCGGGGCGCTAACCCTTTTACACCTCAATATGATGTTTATGCTTGGTCAGTCTGTCTGTGACCCTTGTGTTTATTATAAGTGCTTTTCACCCACAACAGGGACCTTAATTTATTTTGCTGCCATGGTTCGGGTCTGTTTGTTCCCTCAAAGGGACGAGTCAATGCAAATCAATATTGCAGTCCTTCTGACTGCTCAACCTTATCCTCCTGATGGGAGTGGTCCCCTCCAGGATGGTTAATGTACATGGTCCAACAGCTCACTGAATGGTTTCATGATGATGATGTAACTCATCTCCTATCCCCTTCATGCACACCAGATTTCAAACTACAGTTGCAATCAAAATGATTCAACCCTTATTGCAAATCAGGTTTATTGTCAAAATGTACAGACTTTCATCTGTTTGCAATGAACAAAATCAAACAAATGCAATTGAAATAGTTCAACCCAACAAATGCTTCTAGTGGATTCCCCAAATTTGCAACTTATAATGACTTCTCCAGTTTCAAAATTATTCAACCCCCTGAATAGAATCAAGGGCTTCATTAGTTGCACCAGGTGTGCTTGAGCTGGAATACATGAGGTACCAGAAGTGACTACAGGTTTGTTGAGTGTACACTACCTGGAAAAAGGAAGCGATCAATGGCTGCAACCAGATTTCTGAGAACGCAGGTTGTAAAAAACCCTCGAGTTACTGCAAAAGACCTGCAGAAAGACTTGGTTGCAACATGCACTGAGGTTTCAGTGAGTACAGTAAGGTGCGTACTAAACGCAGAAGGTTTCCATGCCAGAACTCCAAGACGTTCACCACTACTGACCACAAGAAAAATCAAATGGAAATCGTATAAATAAGCGCAGAAGTTTGGGGATTCTGTTCTGTAGAGCGATGAAATAAAATGGGAACTTTCCGGCATGATGGATCAGCGGTATATCTGGAGGAAGAAGAATGAAGATAGTACACTCTGTCCACTGTCAAGCATGGTGGTGGCTCAGTGATGCCTTTTGCATCTTCTGGTACTGGAAACCTGCAGCGTGTGGAAGGCAAGAAGGATTCATTGAAGTATCAGTAAATCTTAGGAGAAAACATAATGTCGTCTGTGAGGAAGCTGAAGCTTGGTTGTCATTGGACCTTCCAACAGGACAATGATCTCATGCACACCTCAAATTCCACCAAGGATTGGTTGCAGAAGAAGTCCTGGGAGAATCTACAGGGCCATCACAGAAAATTGCATCAAACTGCCTTCTTCCTTGGTATATTCTTGCAAACCCAAGAATTTTACTGAACTGAGACCATTGCTCATGAGGAATAGGCTAAGAGTCCTCAGGAACGCTGCCAGAAGCTATGCATCTCATTTGCAGCAGGTCATAACAGTAAAACGGTGCTCTACCAAGTAGTAAAGATGCTTGCCATGATGGGATTGAATAATTTTGAGACTGGAGAAGTCATTATAAATATTTTCAGTTGAATTTGCTGAAACCACTTGAAGCACTCATTGTGTTGAACTATTTCAATTGCTTTTGTTTGATGCGTTCATTGCAAACAGCTGAAAGTCTGTACATTCTGACAATAATGGATTTGTAATGGCGGGGGGGGGGGAATAATTTTGATTGTAACTGTAATTGATAGATTTTAGAGAAATGTGTTAGACAGCGCTCTCCACCACTATCATCAAAACACCATTTTAAGGAATTTCCTTTGGAAGAATGGTGTTCATCCTGCCAGCACAATTCCAGAGAATAGTGGAATTGCTGCCAAAGAGTAGTGAAGTTGTTCCTGTGGCTTGTAGTGGCCCAAAACCTTACTAAAACACTTATGTTGGTTTTTTTTTCCTTTATTTGTCACCTGTCTGTATACTATTTATAAGCATAGATGTGTGAATCTCTCTTATACATTTGATATAATATTGATCAGATGCTGTTTGTCAGTACAGCAATGGTGCTTGGTCGATTCACTTCCTTTCAAATATTTTTCCTGTAAGGGTTTTGGCTCCGTTCGATCGTTATCTTTGTTTCAATAGAAATTTTCACTCTGTTTTCAGACATAAAAAGATCACAGCAGGAGTTGATTTAACACCATCGATTTTTCTGGAGCTTTCAGAAAAATTCAGCTCCAATTGTACACAATGCAAAAAAATGACATCTTAGCAGTTGGGAAAGTCTTGAAAACAGTCAATGTACAGTGGTACCTCGACATACGAGTTTAATTCATTCCGTAACCTTGCTCGTATGTCAATTTGCTCGTATCTCAAAGCAATTTTCAATAATTGAAATGCCCTTAATCCATTCCAGCCCCCAAAATGCCACCCCAGTTGTTTTTATGTTTTTGAATAAGAAAAATGACTCCTTCTGTTTAAGACCTGCATGAAGTTGCCCCCCCCCCCACCAACACAAAATGTCAGCAAAATAGTCTCAATCGTTTTCCCCATCACCTATTAGTCGAGACCGACCTTCGGTCACTTTATGGGTCAACACTCTTCATGTATGCATCGATGTGATCCACAAAGCATTTCGGCAGAAGTAGTGGGGTAGTTTGCCATTGCTTTCCCCACGTTGGTGTATTACGCAGTGGTAATTAAGGAAGTCAGGGAAAGCATCGTCTTCACTGCACTTGTCAATAAATCCATTTGCGCTGCCAAATATCAGTCCGTGGTGACTGATATTAATTTACACACTGGGTTTTTTCAATGAAGTCTTTAAAAGACTGAAAATGTCCTCTCCCCGTGATTCCGCTCGTTAGCCTTCAGCGCTGTTGCGTTTGATCACACGCGCTGTGAGAGACAAGACTCAGACCGGCTGCTCTGTACGTCACCGCTAACATCTATTTTACATATAATTAATCTGTTAATATCTCCTGAACGAAAGCAGCACAAACGAAAATTTTTACTGCACAAACCGGCACAAACGGAGCACAAACGATTGAGACTATTTTGCTGACATTTTGTGTTGGTGGGGGGGGGGCAACTTCACGCAGGTCTGTTTAAGCACAGTACGTATCATTGAAGTACTGTACTACACCCGTACTGCCTCGCCAAGTCAATCACTCGCACAACTTGCTCATGTTTTCCCATGATTTCACTTTAATTCAATAGACATCATCATCTGAGCACTGACCTTTCCACTCACTTTCTTCAGACCCATGGTTATAAAAAGAAATGTGATAAAGTACTGTAAATGTACAAAAAGCACAAAACGCGAGCACAGCTTATCAAAGATGCTTCGACAGCAACGTAAACACGCACACTGACTGAGGCAATAAAATATCAAACCGGTTTGGCTTGTCGCTTCTTTTTTATATTTGTGAGAATCACACACACACACACACACACACACACAAAAAAAAAAAAACAAAGGTTTGAATGTGCGCGCACTAACACGTGGCTGTGTCACAGGTTTCGTGAGTGGCGCTTTGTCCGGTGCAACTCGAGACGAAAATGCGAGACGCACAGGGCACACTCGTATCTCCAAACACTTGTAAGTCGGGGCACTCGTATGTCGAGGTACCACTGTATCTAGTATTTCCCATTATAAAATGACACTAAACCAAATATAAGACCATTAAACCTATTTCTAGATAATTTAACTGATTTCAAGCTTGAAATATAAGCATTGTTCTATTGGGAGATGATTTCTCTAATTTTAAGCACTTATTTCTAGAAAGAAGATAATTATCTGCCAATCGAATAAGAAAATTTATATCTTGAAATGAATATAAATGTCTGGAATTAGGTTTAATAATCTTATACATGTTTTTTTTTGTCATTTTATGAAATACTAGATACATTTGAGCGTATTGTGGCTTAGTTGGTTAACACGTCCGCCTCACACCTCCAGGGTCTGGGGTTCGAGTCCCGCCAGGGCCATGTGTGTGCAGAGTTTGCATGTTCTCCCCGTGCGTCGGGGGTTTCCTCTGGGTACTCCAGTTTCCTCCTTCCTCCTGGGTACTTCCAGTTACCCAGTGCCCTGCGATGGACTGGCACCCTGTCCAGGGTGTACGCCGCCTTGTGCCCGATGCTCCCTGGGATAGACTCCAGGTTCCCCCTGACCCTGAAAAGGAGTAAGCGGTAGAGGATGGATGGATTTTCAAATGCCAAGATGTCATGTTTTTGTAGAGAAAAAATAAGATTGTGTGTGGCTATACAAGAAACAACATGGTTTATTGGGGTTCTTTTGTTATATCACCATTTGTAAAGAAAACATACTGTAGGAACGAAGGCTTATCTAGGGCATGCTGCAGCAATATATTTACTGTAAATAGCATAATAAAGAATGTAATATATAGATATTTTGTATGTAAACATTATAAACATTGTGTCTGTCATGGTGCTAACCTTATGTGCCAGTTCTGAAAAAATGGACCAATCAGACAACACTTCATAACATAATTAGCACTCCAGTTATTATCTGCTTATACCCACAATAAGTCTTTTTATAGATTTAATATATCACAATATCAAATATATGTACGTTTATTTTAATGACAATTAAAATTATTAACTTGTTTTCATTCTTATCTTCACTGTATCTGCAGTTGACTGTAATAACCCTCACCCTTCTCTCTATGTGCAGCTACCGATCCTGGCCTCCTCAGTGGTCAGTCTGTACTTTCTGGAGCTGACAGACATTTTCAAGCCTGTGCACTCGGGCTACAGCTGCAATGACCGGAGCCTGAGTATGCCCTACATTGATCCCACCAAGGAGGTCGTACCATTTCTCATGCTCTTCAGCCTGGCGTTTGTAATTCCAGCAGCCACGGTCAGTCCCAGAATCTCACACACGTAAAACCAACTATGGTCAGTCATTTAGAGTTCCAGTAATGGAGCCCATTTTTAGACATGGTTTTGTTTACTATACTATATCGAAATGCAGGTGAAGGAGGAAACAAAATGGAGCATTATCGTGTGATGAATGTAGTGGGTTGTGTTATAGACATGCAGAACATAAGGTCTGGAAACCACTTGCATAGTTTTCATGATTAATCCAAAAAGGAGTCCTGCTTACAACACAGCTCACTTTAAAGCATGGCATGAGACAGTTTCACGTGTAGGTGGCAATGCCAGGCTGCACAATTATCATTTAATAGTGAATTAGGATTGAAGTTCATATTGTATAGAATATGAAAATGTAAATAACTCATCAAATGATAATAAAGGCATTTTGAATTTGTGTGGACGTGAGGCATACAACTAATGTGATGAGATAACAGGGCGGCTGTGTCTCAGTCGGTAGAGCGAGTTGTCCACTAATCCACTAATCGTGGGGTTGGTGGTTTGAATCCCGGCTCGGGTGATCCCATGCCGAAGTGTCCTTGAGCAAAACACTGAACCCTAAGTTGCCCCCGATGGCAAGCTAGCACCTTGCATGCAGCTCTGCTACCATTGGTGTGTGAGTGTGTCTCATTTGTAAGTCGCTTTGGATAAAAGCGTCTGCTAAATGAATACATGTAAATGTGGGCTGAATAATTGGTTAAAATGTCATATGACTAAAAAGGGGTTGGCTTTAGTGTTTGTTAGTTTGTTTTTTGTGATTTAGCAGCCAGAGAACAGTTCCCCTTCAGTTAGTTTATCTTTATCTTTATATTATAAGGATAGGTCTTCTGGTACTCAATTAATAGATCTTCTACAGTAGCACTACTCGTATTGTTCTCTTCTTGATATCACTTTGCTTGTATCTCTCATTTGTAAGTCGCTTTGGATAAAAGCGTCCGCTAAGTGAATAAATGTAAATGTAGGTGCTGATAGCATCACCTCATTAATATTGCAGTGATGCTGCAAGAATCTCCAGCATATCTTTTTTTATTAAAATAGTGCTCTGGTTCACAGACTGAATTTGAGACACATCAGACATATCAGGGCTGTCTAGAGTTCAGGTCCAACACACTAACTTTTGTATGAGCTTTTGTCTAAGGGATATTGGGACAAGCCCTAGCACCGCCAAGCTCACATTGTTGGCGCAATTCCCTTAACCCTCTCTGACTGGGGATGCTGGATCATGGCTGTATTCTGACCCCAAATTCCTAACAAGATGGGATATATGAAGAAGAGAAGTTCACTCTGCTGTAATGTATATGTGATAAATAAAGGCTTCAACTTCAACAATGATGGCAGTAGAAAGTTCATCTGTGGCGCCATATCTGTCTCAAAACTGTAATTAAATAAAAAAGAGTTCTCAGCAATTAGTTAAGCTGTGGGGTGCATGGTGGCTTAGTGGTTAGCACG
>JAFFST010001712.1:68663-88695 GCA_022414735.1 Noturus placidus | reverse complement strand
AACACTTTTTCACACCACTGTATATATATATATATATATATAAAAGACAGCGCTTAGTGGGATTAGACCCATCAAGCCCTTTAATGACTTTATGTGGGTGTGACCAAGAATCGCATCTGTAAAGGGCACTCCCACATATATAGGCAGGTGCCAGTATTATATTTGAATTCCACAGTAACTACTTTGATTAATAAATAAGTATCAATAGAAAACACCCAAAAAAACAACAAATAGGTTACATACTATTCATTTTTTTGGAAAGCTTGTCAGAAAGGTTCACAGGGCATCTTATTGAGACCAGCAGTGTGTATTGGTGCTAGTAAACTATATCTGAGATTCCAACCAGTCATAGAATATGGAAATGTCGTGAGATCCAAGAGCTAGGATTGCAGATATAGTCCTAAAGTTGCTTTGTGGGTTCTCCTTCAGGGTCTTTATGCAGTGGGTAACTTTAAACCCAGCGAGGACACGTCTCTCCGGCAGCGGCCACGTCCACAGCCACGTCCTCAACCCCCACCTATGCAGATTCCACCCCAGCCACAGCCGATCATGCCTCCTCCGGCCCTCCGTGAGCCCCTGCGTCCTCTTCCTAACCTTAACACAGAGCTCCCACGCCTCCTTCAGCCAAAGAGTCTGAGCGTAAGAGAGCGTCCAACTTCTGCTCGCTCTGAAAGCATCCTATTTCGAGGACCTCATCGTGACTCTTCCTTCAGTCTGAAAAGGGCCAGCACTGAGTTGGAATGCATCACGGCTGCTAGCCACCTGTACCAGGACAGCATGGTGACCTTCAGCAACACTCTGCCTCGATCACACTCTATAGGTGCGGAGGAACCAGTTCCACGTCGTCACGCCGCGATCCACGCTTCTATGGACTCCACACGATCCAAGCAGTTGCTCTCACAATGGAAGAGCAAGAATGAGAACCGAAAGCTTTCGTTGCAGGCTGGAGAGGGTCCTGAGGGGGGCATGGAAGTACGCTGCAGCTCTGAACCCACTGCCATGGGTCTGGAGGGGCCACCTGGACAATATATGAAGATGGCTGCCAGTGTTGTGCCACTAGCTAACCACAATGGTGGAGGTGGTGGTGGAGGTGGTGGAGCCAGGGTGTCCATTCAGTCACGGCCAGGCTCATCACAGCTAGTACACATTCCTGAGGAGACACAAGAGAATGCATGCTCATCTCTGCAGGAGGACATGGAGGAAGTAAGTGATGGTGGGGGAGGAATGGTCGGGAATGCAAGGGCAAAATGGATGAAGATGGCAGAGATGAGCGCCCCCTGCAGGACTAACAGCCAGCCGCGGATAATGCAGGTGATCGCCATGTCTAAACAGCAGAGCATCATTCATGGAAGCCCGAAGAGCGAGGGCAGTGCTGTCAGCCGCACAGGATCCATCCGTTACAAGGCACTGACAGAGCAGGACCCTGGCACAGGCATCGTGCATGTCGATGCACATCCAGAAAACAGATCCAATTCCGATGCCGGTGGGTCTTGGAGGTGGAAGGTACCACCAGAGCGTGTCAACGTGCGCCAGTGCTTTGAGCTCAATGATCTCAACCGCAACTCAGAGAGTTGCGATTCCCTTAAGGACGGCTCCGTACCTGACATGAACAACCCTCATCATCCACACTTTCACCATCATCACCATTTTCACCACCCACACCAACACCATCAGGCCATTACCACCATCCGTGTGACACCTGTAGAGTCAAGCAGCGAAGCTGAGGCTGCCTCTGAGACGCTTTCTCTTGCCTCCAGCCGTGACTCCACCCTGCGCCGCAAAAACGTCATCCTGCTGCCTGACCGAGGCCCGAGTCCGGACAATGCCAGGAACCTGCCACACTTTTTCAAAGCATCCCCCACGCCTCCTCCCACTGTGACATTCAAAGAGTGAACTCAAGCTCATTCCATCTTTTTGTTTCAGAGTGGCCTTGCTCTCTTACCTGACTCGCAGTTCTCTGGAAGGACAGACGCGAGTCACACTGGATATACAGTATATTTCCTTTCCACCTGTACTGGCCCCTTCCAACTTTGTAAGGTGGTGTTATGTATTTTCACATTTTTTGATGTACTGTGACATTGAAAAAGCACAAAAGTTCTTTTTTTGCGACTCTTTCGCAAGGGTGGTTTTGTGGTTTAATTAATTACACGTTTCATTTTATAATAATTGATACAATGAAACATAAGGAAACGTTTTTGACACAGATAGTGTGTTCTCTACCTAGCCAGTGTTTTTTTGTTTCCTCTTTCCCCCCCAATATGTGCTTAACAGATGTGTGTTGTCTCATTTGGCAACATGTGGGTGCTTTTTGAAATGTAGTTTCATACCTTATCCAGTGTGTTGGTATATTTTTCTCAGTGTAAACACTTGTAATGGAACAAATTATTCAACATCATTATTACATCTCTGCTAATGGCTAATAATTATACTACACATTGCTTTCAGACCAGTAGGGAAATGTGCTTGCGTCACAGCGATAGTTCATTTACCAAATTTTTGGAAATGGAGTGATGGAAGTTCGATACAGTCTCCCATAAACACTGTGCATTGTTTTATCCATTCTTTTTTGTTTTCATTTGGGGACTAGATAAACGCTTTTTGCCTGCACTGAGGAAGGTTTTGCCTTAAGACAGGTGTTGAAGTGCCGACGAGGACGTTCAGACACATCTCACATTAACCTCACGTCTTTTCAATATACTCACAATAGAAGTACACGTCGTATTTTGTATTCAATTCATATTTGATATTTTTTCTCGGTTCTCATTGTGTTTTTAGCTGCTCCTCAGTTGTGGCTTGAGCCATATGTAAAATTGTGTTTTCTTTCTTTGGGGTGATGGGCTGAATATTTACAGTGACGTTCCTGTTGAATTTATTTTCCTTTTCCCTTCTTCTCACGTGCCAGCTTGCTCCTCCTCCTCCTCCACCTCTCTACGGGTGTTTATAAAAATCCAACTACCCTATACAAAGACTCCAGAGGAAGATTTAAAACTCTTTGGTTGATTTTGCCGCCTGATTTTTTCTTTCCTTTCTCCACACTGCAGGAACATTCTACGAATAATCTTTCTTCATACAGTGCCTCGGAGAGATTTAGAGTCATTTATTGATTTCTTGCCTGTTATTTACTGTAACCGTCATTGTACAGTGTTTCCTCAATATGGTGCAAAATTAACAGACATCCTTGTCACATTTCGACACTACTTTTTTAGGTTTCTTTTTTACGGACCTGATTTGCTAGCTTTTGAAACGCGGTGTTTTGCCAGAGAAAATACCATATTTTCCGGAATTTTCGCTAAGATAGCCATTTATTAGTGTTTTAGTACTACTCCAGTAGATAGGGTAGTTTGTAACCATGAGGTTGCTGCTAACATTAAAAATCCCTGAGTTTAGCATCGGTCTAAACGTTTGCTCAGTCATCTATAAGCTTATTCCGCAAGTGAAAATGGCAGCAAGTGCATTTTGAGAAAATGATGTAAAGATTAAAAAAAGAACAAAACATAGCTGTGCTTGTTGTAATCAGCATTATAATAGCAATTCTGATCAGACACACAAAAACTCTTTCAGACGAATTAAAAGAAGTGAGAAGGCAGGACTATTATAAATGATTCAGCTCGACATACAACAGTGCAACAGTAATGGTAGAAAAGCTTAAATAGAGTATACAAATAAAAGTGTCATATAGAACATATATTATAATTGAATTCATACCACAGTGCAGTTGAACTCTTAAATTCTATAACAGCAGTTCCGGCTAAAATTCAAATCATAGGTCTGGATTATACAACAGTTTGGTCCGGTCCACTAATTCGTACCATGCGGCTTGTCTGTGTTCTCGACGTAAAATTGCAATTCTAACAATAGTTTATTACATTGAAACTGTTACTACAATTAATAAGGGCTGTCAGTCAGTCTGTGCATTGCATGGCGACACATATCTATCCTGCTGTGGCTTCTTTAGGAAATATTTACATTGACAGAGCAAAAATAAACAAAATATTTGGTCAAATTGTGTCGGAAATGTCACTCAATATTAATTTCTTGATTATAGAACTGCTGCATAAAAGCAATATCACGCTCGCAATTGTGCTGCTGTACTGAATATCAGCATGACTGCGATTTCCCGTGGCCAAATTACAGCCGTGCTGATATTTAGTGCAACTGCACTCTTGCTTTTGTAATATTAATTAATTAATGTGCTCGTTCTAGTATGTTATTGTTGTTACAGTAACAGCTAATTCGAAGGAATGGTGGACTCTCCACAAATATGTATGCCTAATAATAAGAACGAGAGTTTAATAACATGTTAACAGATAAAAACATGACAAAGTGTAGTAAAGGAAAACGAGGCTGGTAAGGAAATGATTGTTCAACGCTATAATGTAAGTTATAATGTAAGTCACGGGTCTTCAACGTTTTCCAGGCCAAGGACCCCCAAACTGATGGCGAGAAGGAGCGAGGACCCCCTAATTATATATACAGTATTGTATGAAATTGTGTTATATCAAACTGCTACCAAAAGTTTCACGACCCCCATGCAGATCCCTTAGGGGTCGCGGACCCCCTGTTGAAGACCTCCGATGTAAGTGATAAATGGAACAACAATAAATGGCTATAGTTATAAACCATGTTGTTTATTAATCAATTGCAAATAGTAACCATTGGCCACTTGGGGTAGTATAAACGGAATAAAGCACTTGTTATAGGAAAATAATCCACTTCAGGCCATATCGCCTCATCCCATCATGTTTTATTCCTTACATATTCGATTAATCTATTATATATAAAGTAAAAAGTAATACATCATTAAATTAAAGATTAAAGTGACCATTAGTGACTTTTTAAACCAGATAGAATTTAACGGCATGTGTCTTATATTTTGTTGAGCTTTACTGTCCAGAAAATATGGTATAGTTAACATGCACATGATTGGTCGGAGTATTTGTCAGTGATGACATCACTAAGTCCGACACTTGGAGATATCACACAATGTAAGTGTTCTTCATCTGTGAAGAATCTTCTAAAACTGTGCGTTTCTACATTTCTAATCCTAAACAATGCCATATACACATTTATAAAAGTATTTTTTTTTTATTAAAAACGAATGTATTAATTAAACCCTGATATCTACAACATGGTTAGAGATTAATTTATTCAATGTACAGGATCATTGGCACAGTATAAGATAATCATTTAAGATCTCCATGGTTTTTGTTGTTGTTGTTGTTTGTTTATGATTTGTTCAGAATTAGACAATATAAATATGTGTATACAGATTTTTCAATGGAGTGTACGTCTGAAAAATCAGAAGTGATCCATTTAATTTGAGAATTTTCTACATGACTGTACAGTATAAATGTACCCTACTTTAAGGCTTGAGCCAGATCTTATAGCTGCATGAACATTTGATACGGTACGTCCTGTAACTACAGTTTTTGTTCTGGTTTTGTACATGATGCCTTTTCATGGTGGTGGTCAGTACCTTTATGCTCTGCCATGCATTTTATCCAATCAGCTGAGTAACCACTAGAAATTTGTACCACTGTAAATAGATCTTTGTAACTTTGAGAGCGCTCATGTGGTGATGTAAATTAGAACAGAGATGTTACATTTGCAAAGTATTAACCTTTCATATGAGTATGTGTTTAAGGAAAGCTCACAGGGTGGACATTGATTCAAGTTGCCATAAAGAAATACATTTCATATTTATTTTTTCTTTGACATAACCGTGTTAAATGTGTGAGAAATGACTTTTCTGAGTGAAGTTTTAGATCAAATAACTGAACTTGGGGTTTTACTCTGCAGTGTGTTTTGATTTGGGGACAGTATATCTTATACATCTTAAAATAAATGTTTGGAATCAAGGCTAAGTTGAATTGATTTTATTTTATACGAATAGCACCGGTAATATTTGGAATCCCGCAGACATGATGCGGAAATTAGAGCTTTCATGGCAGCAGTGGTCAGACAAGCAAAAAGGTTTGTTTTTGAATTAAACATTACTATGTAAGGAAAGTCTACAGTAGTACCAGTGGGCGGTTGTGGTGCAGGTGGTAGAGCGGGTTGTCCACTAATCGTAAGGTTGGCGGTTTGATTCCCGGCCCATGTGTCTCCACATGCCGAAGTGTCCTTGGGCAAGACTCTGAACCCCAAGTTGCTCCCGATGGCAAGTTAGCGCCTTGCGTGTCAGCTCTGCTACCATTGGTGAGTGAGTGTGAATGGGTGAATGAGACACAGTGTAAAGCGCTTTGGATAAAAGCGCTATATAAGTGCGCCCTTTACCATTTTACCATCTTGTGTCAGTACAAATCTAAAATAAAAAACAAGGAGTTCTAAATGCAGCCCAGAGTTACAGTCCACCCTGAAGTTGATTATTTTCCAATAACAACATGTCCAGACGTGTTTTATTCCACATTTAATGCGGTGGAATATCTGTGAGGCAAGTTAGTACCTGTTATCACTTATGTTATAGAAGCTATTAACAGTCACTTCCTTCTCAGCCAGCATTAAAGTTAATAAATCCTCTGTCTTTTTACTGACATTGACACTGGAGACTCCTTCCATGAATCTTTGTTTAACAACAACATATTTTAATCTGTTTATTATTATACAATTGTATGGAATGTCCACTGTACAAGGAGTTGTTACTAAAGTAATAATAGCATATTAATATAATCCTATTATTCGAATTACAACAAGAACTACTATCAGAGCAATCAGGTTCAAGAATTCAACAAAGCTGTGGTATAATGTGACTTATACGACAAAATCTATGTATTATCTATATATTTATATATTAAAGGATGAGTTGAAATGTGTTATAATCATGTCATCGTGACATTATAATTGCCCTCACTCGGTGGAAAGCATTTTATCCAAGGCTGAACATTTACTGAACAGTTGGTCTCACTCCTCCAGATACTTCCACAGCACTTCCACCAGTCCATCTGTGAGAGTGTGAAACGAGAATGCCTCACAGTCAGAGACACCGTACGGCTTGGAGGTTCACCTACACATACTGATCTGCTCCATCAAACGCAGAACAAGTGACCCACATTTAGCCAGCGGTACAAATCAAGCCCTTAATATGCCTGTTTACCTACTTGTCTCTTTGTTTGCCTGCTTCTGTGCTCTGAATGTGTAAGGACCGAGCTTTGTAATGGCCGCGCAGATTAAACGCACAGCATGGAGTGTAGGGAAAGTGGGTCTAGTTAGCGCTGCTGAATTCTGCCAACAGGCCTTAAGTAGGTCGGAGAGCCAACCTAATTCCGAGGAGAGGACTCGCTTTTGCTGGAGCTCAAGCAGCATCCCTACAGACCAAAGGGATTGTGTGCAGATTGAGAATACCACAAGGGAAAGGAGTTGAGACAGTAAGAGTGAGAAACTAATAGTGATCAAGAAATCATTTCTGTGTAATTTCTACTGAGTAATGATTTTCCTTTTTTTTCCGCCCAATGTGTGTCCGATGTTTGAATAATAAACTTTGCAATGTTTTCAATGTTAACACACAGCTTTTTCCTGCTTGTATATATCAAATTAGCAAGCTCCCCATACACCAAACATACAGCATTGACCAAATACACAGTATAGGACTTAATTTAGTATGGCTAATTTAGAAAAGTTTAATTGCTTTCATGAAGCTGAAAAATTGATACTCGTATTTTAAGATAAAATATTAAGTCTGGACCACTTCAAAATGGAGGACCTTTTTTTCAACCAAAAAGGTCCCTGCAATTCTTAGTGCCCTGCCTAAGTCACACTTCTTTCACAAGGACTTGCAAACCACAAGGTGGACTGCGGCTTCAGACAGATATATGTGAAGGCTATGTAAAATAGTAAATGGCGCACTTATATAGTGCTTTTATCCAAAGCACTTTACACTGTGTCTCATTCACCCATTCACACACACACACACACACACCAATGGTAGCTGCCATGCAAGACGCTAACTTGTCATCGGGGGAAACTTGGGGTTTAGTGTCTTGCCCAAGGACACTTCGGCGTGTGGAGTCACGTGGTCTAGGAATCGAACCGCCAACCCTACGATTACTGGCCAACCCGCTCTACCGACTGCGCCAGAACCGCCCCTAGGTGAAGCAATTCCACATGCAATTGACTTTATTAGGATTGATAAATTAGGACTTTTTTAGCCAATCATCCAATCACATGTCAGCAGTGCAATTCATAAAATCATGCATATACTGGTCAAGAGCTTCAATTGATCTTCACATCAATCATGGGAATGGGAAAATGGGATTTCAGTGACACTGAAGGTTTTTGTTGGTGCCAGATTGGTTGGTTTGTGTATTTCAGAAACTGCTGATCCTCTGGGATTTTCACACAAAAGTCTCTTGAATTTACCCCAAACTGTGAAAAAAACATCCAGTGAGTAGCAGTAGGTCTACAGACAGAAACACCTTGTTGATCAGAGAGTTCAGAGGAGTATCGCCAGACTGCTTCAATCTAACAAGAAGGCTACTGTCATTTAAATAATCACTCTTTACAATTGTGGTGAGCAGAAAAGCATTTCAGAATGCATGTGCACAACATGCCAAACCTAGGTATATGAGCTACAACAGCAGAAGACAACATCAGGTTCCACTCCTATCCAAGAACAAGAATTTCAGGCTACAGTGGGCACAGGTTCACCAAAACTGGATCGTTCATGTTTAAGACGGATTAAGTTTGATTCAAAGCTGAGCAGATGAGGGTTGTGGACAATTACTCAGCAGTGCTCTGGGTTATGAACTTTATGCTTAGTAGTGCCATCCATCCATCCATCCATCTTCAACCGCTTACTCCTGTTCAGGGTCACGGGGAACCTGGAGCCTATCCCAGGGAGCACCGGGCACAAGGCGGGGCACACCCTGGACAGGGTGCCAGTCCATCGCAGGGCACAATCACATATACATTCATACACTACAATCAGCCTACCATGCATGTCTTTAGACTGGGGGAGGAAACCGGAGTACCCGGAGGAAACCCCCGACACACGGGGAGAACATGCAAACTCCGCACACACATGGCCCTGCCGGGACTTCCTCTAAAAACTACCACAACAACATGTAGCTGACATTGATACCAAAAGCAATTGCAGACTAATATTATTATCTTTAGCCCAGTTCATTCCGATGTATACCATTACCAAGAATTTCGCATCAGCGCACCACTGGAACTATGAATTAACATTGAGTCCATGGATCCAGCTGTATAACACATTACTATACTGTATGGAGAGAGGACCAGAACTTGGCCCAGGTTCATTGGACTAAATCCAAGCATTTTCAGGTATTTGTTCCAAAGTTCCATTCAGTAATGACGTTTGTGACCATACCTTTAAGGATAACGATTTGTCTAACGGCTGCCAATGATTTTAACATTCCATACAGAGCCAAAGTCAACCTTTTTCTTTATTTAAAGAGGACTGAGGTAGAAGACACTTCCTGTACTGGTTCAGAGCTCTGTTAGCAGGATCCCTCTCCCTCCAACAAAAGTCCTTGGAGGACAAAGCACCTGCAAGAGCACAAATGGGCTCTCTAAGCCTCTAAATCTGAGCAACATGTTCATGCTAGAGCCTACAGCCGAGATTCTGCATAATCTTTCTTTGTCAAAAAGTACTTGGAGAGTAATTTTAGCATTTTATGCTATGTGATCGTTGAGCAAGTTTGTCATGTTTACTGAATTAAATAGAAGATTTCATAGTAACAAACCGCTCGTGTCATCTGTACAAGCACAAAAGGTATCTGATTGATTATAATTTAGTTCCCATGAAAGTTCAGTTAGCAGTCAATCCTAAGTAGGGTCATTGTAGTTGCACAGCATTTTTCCTTTTCCAATTTATCAACACATGTGCGGTAACTGTTGCTATTTCAGATGGTTTTGTATTGTTTTTACTGTCAATCTGCCTTTACATTGTCTGTACAAAAGTCTGAAAGCATACAGGCTAGATAATTTGCCTCAGTCACCTGCTAGCTTTTGGTTGGTATCCATAAATAGCAAATTGTATTCACCCTTCCATCCATTTTCTATACTGCATATCCTATTGGGTCACAGGGAACCTGGAGTCTATCCCAGGGAGCATCAGGCACAAGGTACACCCGGACAGAGCGCCAAACTATCGTAGGGCATAGTCACAATCACACACCCATTCATAGGCTACGGACACTTTGGAAATGCCAATCAGCCTACCATACATGGCTTTGAACTGGGGGAGGAAACTGGCGTATCCCTGCAGCACAGGGGAGCAGCGGGAATTGAACCCAAAACCCAGGAGGTGTGAGGCGAATGTGCGAAACATTAACCCACCGTGCGCCAACCCGTCCATGTCAAAGCACAAGTTTACAAGTTACACTACAACACACTAAAACCAATTTATACAGTATCTTTGTCATATCTTATATACGTATATATTGGGCGCCTGTGGCTCAGTCGGTAGAGCGGGTTGTCCACTAATCGTAGGGTTGGTGGTTGGAATCCCGGCCCGGGTGATCCCATGCCGAAGTGTCCTTGGGCAAGACACTGAACCCTAAGTTTCCCCCGATGGCAAGCTAGCACCTTGCATGCAGCTCTGCTCCCATTGGTGTGTGAGTGTGTCTCATTTGTAAGTCGCTTTGGATAAAGGCGTCTGCTAAATGAATAAATGTAAATATATATATATATATACATACATATTAGCAGATTGAAACGAGCATTCAAAATTTGGCAGCCATAATAGATTATGCCATATATAGTACATTAAAACCAGTCAAATTCAATATCCCCCATGGTGTATCTGATGACTTAAGGGGCAAAAAAGTGGCCATACCAGCAAATTCAGCCCAAGAGCTGACCATCTGATGCAAAAAATAAGTCTCCAAAAAGCCCAAAATTTAATCACAGGATCTGCTAGTAAGTCTTGCAACTGTTGGTGTCAAAGTGCACGCTTCTACAGTCTGAAAGAAATTGCACAAATTTAACCTGCTTGGGAAGCATGTCAGGAAAAAGCCTTTGCTGTCTTAGAGCAAGACTGTAGTTTGCCAATGAGCATACAGGCAAAGACCAGGCCTTTTAGAATAATGTGCTCTGGAAAGACAAATCAACTATAGTGTTGTTTGGTGACAGTAACAGCAGACATGTTTGTTGCAGACCAAAGACAGCTTTTCAGGAGAAGCACCTCATACCAACTGTGATGCACGGTGGTGGAAATGTTATGGTTTGTGGATGCTTTGGTGTCTCAGGGACTGGACAGCTTACATATATTGATTCAGCTATGAATTCTGCATCATATCAAAGAGTGCTTGAAGGTAACGTGACGCCATCTGTCCGAAAGTTGAATTCTAGCCGAAACTGAACCTTTCAACAGGATAATGATCCTAAGCACACTAGCATATTCACCAAGGAATGGCTCAAAAAGAGGACATGGAGGGTTATGGAATGGTCTAGCTAAAACCCGGGTTTGAATCCCATTGAAATGTTGTGGGGGGGTTAAAACGGGAAGTACATGCAAGAAAATCCTCAAACATCTTACAGCTGAAAGAGTATTGCATGGAAGAGTCATTAAAACTTCCTGCCATCCAGGTGGACTAAAATTATGTAAATTTTATTTGTTTCAGACATTTTTCAGAAGCATTATAGCAAGTGCAACTGGGTAGTCATCCAATATCTTTTGAAATAATGTTCTCTGAACCCATACAGGTCAATAGTGCATTGAAAATGTGAGAAACTGAATAGAAATAAGAAGATAGCACCGAGTGGCGTAGTACAACTTGAGGAGTGCAAAAGAGCAACACATAAGGAACAGAGATCTGGCCTATTGCCTGTAAAGTATTAGCATATTACTCAATCATTACAACAAGTACACAGTACATAATGCACAGTGAAGAGTTCAATATTGGACAACAATTGTATGGGAATAATTATCCCATGTGAAAATGAATTGAAGCCAGGATGTGTCCTGCTGT
Organism: Noturus placidus; assembly: GCA_022414735.1. NCBI lineage: Eukaryota > Metazoa > Chordata > Actinopteri > Siluriformes > Ictaluridae > Noturus > Noturus placidus. The sequence continues at coordinate 76,762 of JAFFST010001712.1, read as the reverse complement.
ATTTGATGGATGCAGAGACACAAATCGACATCTGATCGATTCCAATAGAAAAAGCAGAATATGGACACTAACATAGTGTATAATAAATCTGAAGCTTTTTCAGAGAACAGTGCCCTATTTATCTGCTGCAAGGCACAAAATCTGTGAGGCAAAGTACTGTAAGTTTGCCAGCGGTTGCCATGGCAACACTGTCTCCAACTAGAAAGAGACCCATGTTTTTCTCTATTCGTCCTGTTTTTGTTGGGGCTTTTTTTGTTTTGTTTTTCTCAAGACGAAACTACACAATGAGCATGCACATCGTGTAGCCTTGAAAGAACCATCTCGGACTCTTGAACATCTCAAATTAAGGGGAAGCTGTATATTTCCAAAGAGTGCCCCTCATGATATGGCCGTTCCGTTGCCTCGAAGTGAAAAAGCACAGTCTCTTTTCGCAGCCTCCTGCTGTTGATCCAAGCTCAATTACCATGTGCTGTGTTCGATGAGAAAGCAGCATTAGATGAGAGAAAAGCACTAGTGAACCCCTAATGGAAGTGTGAAAATGATAACGTTTTAGAAGATTTAGCAACAGAAAGAAAATCATGGTCTGGAGGCCCTGAGTGTTTCCATGTCTTCCTAATGGCTATGCATTTACTTGGGAATACTGCATGCATAGAAAATAAAAGAAAAAGCATCACAGGAAGGTAGGAACACACAGTAAACACCGCCTGACATCTATATTAAGCTGTTGCCTAGTTTCTATATTGTGAACTCATATTTCTTCAGAGTAACACAGTGTCCTGGCCCTTTTCAGTTATTCTTAAAATAATGTTGCAGAACGCCAGTAGCAAACCAGCAAGTAGACTATAGTGATTCCCTAAACTGACACATCCCATTCTGATGTTTTAATCCTTAGTGGCAGGGAATTCAGCTAGTAAGGTTTTTAATGCTAACAAATCTGTTTGACGATAAATTATTCTTCAAAATGGAAAGAACATTAGTCTAGGGCGGCTGTGGCTCAGTTGGTAGAGCGGGTTGTCCACTAATCCACTAAACCCGGGTGATCCCATGCCGAAGTGTCCTTGGGCAAGACACTAAACCCTAAGTTGCCCCCGATGGCAAGCTAGCACCTTGCATGCAGCTCTGCTACCATTGGTGTGAGAGTGTGCACTCATTTGTAAGTCGCTTTGGATAAAAGCGTCCGCTAAATGAATAAATGTAAATGTAAATGTCTAGGGCTAAAGCGCACAGAGGCTTAGTGGTTAGCACGTTTGCCTCACTCCTCCAGGGACGGGGGTTCTATTTGTTTGGTTTCCTCCCCCAGTCTAAAGACATGCATGTTAGGCTGATTGGCATGTCCAAAATGTCTGTAGTGTATGAATGTGTGTATGTGTTTGTGTGCCCTGCGATGGATTCTGACCCTGTGAGGGTGTACCCTGCCTTGTGCCTGATGCTCCCTGGGATAGGCTCGGGGTTTCCCTGTGACCCTGAAAAGGACGAAGCGGTATAAAAGATGGATGGATGATCTGGGGCTCAAAAAAGCAGGATATTTTATATTTATAATAAAGTTGGCGTTGACAACAGCAAATAGGAAGTGAGCCTGTACATGCTGTGTTATTCCACCACTAGGTGGTACTATAACTAGTGGATGAATTAAAATATTTATGCAAATGTTTTCTTCATTAAAGGGAAAAATGCATCATACAAATCACAGCTTTAATCAAGCACCACAGTCCATCCCATAGTGCTTGGACCCCTTAATCACCACTTGCGCCCCGTCTCTAAATGTTGAAGGAATAAAATTAGTACATAAACAAAATGTAATTGTGTGTATTAGGTGGAGAACTGCTCTACATTTTTTTCTTGCTACACTGGATACCATGTGGATTTACTTTTGTTAGCTATAAGCAGTAGCTATATGGCTACAAAACAGAACAGCCGTAGCTTGGCAAAAATCCACATATAAATGGGACATTATATAAATAAGACATCCTCATTCATTCAGTACATGAAATCACAGCTGTTCTCATAATGTTTGCAGCATCTCTTAAATGTTTTGTATGATTTTATTACAGCATGTGGCTCCAGTTATGGCCTCACTGCTAGCGCCTGGCAGGAGAAGGTCTGTGCATCTGCTTCTGTCATTCAGGGACAGACAGGGCAGTACTGCAGTGACCGTCATTACCACTCAGCTTCATTCAAATCAATTTGCCTGCTGGGTTTTTTCCAGCTCAGACATCAAATTGATGTCTTCTGGAGTTCAAGTGAACTGGAGTATGAGGTCATAGAGGTTTTTTTTATTTGTTTAATTTATGTAATTTTACAGATTTTATACTGTAACAATATTGTACTTGATTTTAATGATTTTGTACTTCGGTCCAACATCTGAAACAAAAGTAGTATTAAAAGCAAAACATAGGCACCTAACATGCCTTAGGTAAGCAAATAAATCATAGGGTTGCCTTAGGTAAGCAAATGTCCACTAATCGTGGGGTTGGTGGTTCGAATCCCGGCCCGGGTGATCCCATGCCGAAGTGTCCTTGGGCAAGACACTGAACCCTAAGTTGCCCCCGATGGCAAGCTAGCACCTTGCATGCAGCTCTGCTACCATTGGTGTGTGAGTGTGTCTCATTTGTAAGTCGCTTTGGATAAAAGCGTCTGCTAAATAAATAAATGTAATGTAAATCTGGTTTTGCATATGAAGATCAACCCATGGTACTGTTGTCTACATTGTATTTGATTCACAGATGATATAATTCTGTCCTTGAAAGTGATATTCCACATATTAAGACAAGCCTTACATTATGTCATAAAACCTGAGGTTATTTTTATACTATGGCATGTTTCTATGCAGGAGACAAATGGCATCTATGGCATCTTTCTATTGAATCCTGGATATAAAGAAACTGGAGTCCCTTGACCATGTGGAAGCAGATTTGTGGAAATTTCTCGCAATAAAAGCTGCTTCCCTGGGCTGAGGATACTCTCATATCTGGCTTTCCTAGGGGAAATAGTTTGGGGTGATGCTTTGTGAAATTGTGTGAAGTGGACGAGATGTTATGAAGAGTGTGATATGTTCTTGAAAACATTACCACAGTAGCTAGTCAACAGGGAATAGCCACAGACCGAAGCATACCTTTTTATAATACTTCTCAATATGTTATTCTTGTGTATGGGACTACTGCACTGAACAAGGCTCTCCTTACAATATAACAAAAACTCTATGAAGCTAGTTGGTCTTACAATTACCTTAGCCATTTAAAAAAAAAAAAAAAAAACGCCACAGCTCCCGAATGAAATGACAAGACCAGCCCAATAGCCCAAAACGTAAGATAACAAATAAGTGCGATATATTAAACAAAGAGAAGGAGCTGTGCAGATAATACAGGTGAGTAAGATAATAAAATATGTGTACTGTAAGTTTAAAATACTGATACATCTTAGTAAGTAATACTGCGGGCGGCTGTGTCTCAGTGGGTAGAGTGGGTTGTCCACTAATCCACTAATCGTAGGGTTGATGGTTGGAATCCCGGCCCGGGTGATCCCATGCCGAAGTGTCCTTGGGCAAGACACTGAACCCTAAGTTGCCCCCGATGGCAAGCTAGCACCTTGCATGCAGCTCTGCTACCATTGGTGTGTGAGTGTGTCTCATTTGTAAGTCGCTTTGGATAAAAGCGTCTGCTAAATGAATAAATGTAAATGTAATGTAATATTGCTAAAGAAATGGTGAAACTATGCTGCTGTACATTAAGCTATGTCCATCTAAATTTAATAAAGACAGTGCAAAAACGAAGCAGTATGATATGTATCTTTTTGTCTTTACTCAACCAGTTGTTGTGTAATAGAAAGGCCAAAGTAATGTCTACTGAGACGTGTGGGATTGTAGGAAAGTGATGAGAAAGAACATGGTCTGTTGTACTGTAATACTGCAGTTCTGAATCAGCCCAGGGGTGACAGCCATAAGGAAAAGCCTAACAGGAGCAGGACGTGTGTGTGTGTGCGTGTGTGTGTGTGTGTGTGTGTGTGTGTGTGTGTGTGTGTGTGTGTGTGTGCGTGTAATTAATCCTGTAGCTGATCTGAAATGTGTTGTCATCTCAAATATGAAATTTAATGCATGACTACAGTTGATATTATTAAGTGGAAGTCTCTTAATACAGAGAATGTAAAGAATGGGTGTCTAGGAAAATGTGTGTGGCATTTTAGATTGTAAAAACTCACAGGAACAAATAACACAAAGTTATGTTAGCTAATGATAGCTAATCACAACCACTACAGCTAATGTTATCTTGATGTGATCGAATGGAAACAGCTATACAGTAGTTAATGTTCATGCCAGATCAAGATAGCTAATGGAAAAAGTTCATATTGATACCAAATAAAGTGAGCTGACTAGTGGAACCAAGTAAAGATAATGTTAATGCCAGATATAGTTCGCCACCTAATGCCGACATTTAAATGCTAAAACTGAGCAAACTAAGCAGACAGAGTTAATGTTAGAACCAGATAATGTTAGCTAACTAATACAAACAGATAGATGTTCATGAAAATATCAGATAAAGTTAGTCAGCTAATGGAAGCTGCTAACGTTGTGAAAATGCCAGATAAAGTTGCGAAATGATGTAATCAGCTAATGTTAATACTATAGTTAATGCCAGGTAAAGTTATCTAGCTAATGTCATCATCTAAAGTTAATGTAAAGGCCAGATAAGTGTAGCAAACTAATGAAAGCAGCTAGAGTTAATGATAGAGCCAGATAAAGTTAGCTAACTAACGGAAGCAGCTGAACTTAATGTAAATGACAGATAACGTTAGCTAACAATAACATCTAGTCTTAATGTTAACACCAGCTAACATTTTCTAAGTCACCCAAATTTTAAATATTTTTTTCTGGTAGTTGTGTCGGGGGTTTCCTCCGGGTACTCCGGTTTCCTCCCCCAGTCCAAAGACATGCATGGTAGTCTGATGGGCGTGTCTAAAGTGTCCGTAGTGTATGAATGTGTGTGTGAGTGTGTATGTGATTGTGCCCTGTGATGGACTGGCACTCTGTCCAGGGTGTACCCCGCCTTGTGCCCCATGCTCCCTGGGATAGACTCCAGGTTCCCTGTGACCCTGATAAAGGAGTAAGCGGTAGAGGATGGATGGATGGATTTTCTGGTAGTTAGAAAACTTAGTTGTTGAGCTTATATTGAGCTAAAATAATGACACCAAATGACTACGTGTTCCTTTTTAATCTTCATGATTGTGCTGAACATTTTCAACTAATTTCTTTGCCTTTACAAGTAATATCGAGACATGTATAATAGTACATGTTTTCTCAGAACTCATTAACTGTGGACATGACTGTAGCACACTGATTTCAATAGCCAATGCAGATGGATGTTTATTAATCTATATGTGTTACTAGTGGCATGTCTGAGAATATGACAGCTGGGCAGCAAGAATAAACTGACTCAATTTATCGGGTTTGTCATTTAAAAGTATATGTCTGAGTTTTGTTCAATTTAAAAAGCTTAAAAGTTACAGTTTATTTGCCTCAACCACTATTCCTATATTTCTGCAAAGGATTATGGGAGATTCACGCTCATCAAAGTCAATCATCAAAGTCAATGTGGGTAAAATCAATAATACTTTGGGTTACATTTATTCATTTAGCAGACCCTTTTATCCAAAGCGACTTACAAATGAGACACACTCACACACCAATGGTAGCAGAGCTGCATGCAAGGTGCTAGCTTGCCATCGGGGGCAACTTAGGGTTCAGTGTCTTGCCCAAGGACACTTCGGCATGGGATCACCCGGGCCGGGATTCCAACCACCAACCCTACGATTAGTGGATTAGTGGACTACCCGCTCTACCCACTGAGACACAGCCGCCGGGTTATTCAAGCAGTAGAAGATGACTTCGAGCAAGTAGAGGAAACGACTCTATATTTCTTTATTTCTGACATCGTATACGTCATACACTGATATAAAACACCTCCACGATGTTGCTTCCTATTGCATAGCGCTAAAGCTGGCTAAATCTCTTTCAAAATCAATTTCATGGCTGTATTTCAGCTTTGATTTATCTCCAGTCTCTCAAAGCTTTCTGTAATGTTTATCGGTGCAGATAGAGAGAGGAAAGGAAAAGCTTTGGAAAAGGTACAAAAGAACGGGCCTCTGCCGTTAGCATTTTCCCCTTAGCATTTGTGGTTATGTTCTTTTTTTTTCTTTTTCATCGAGCATGTTCATGGTTAGCTGCTTGACACACTGAGGAGGGCACTAGAAATTCACCATGGCAACCGTGCCACCGCAGCAACTGAAGCGTCTCACCATTCAGTTGATTCTCAGCACGGCTCAGAGCGCACTGCAGATTTGTCTACTGCAGATCGAGCTTTAAACACACACACATTCATCGGTGCATTAATTAATGCGTTATGAATAATGTATTAAACATATTAATTCCATTTTGTGTGTGTGTGTGTGTGTGTGTGTACCGACAGGTGTGTGTAACGCCTGCATAACATGACTCTCTCTAAGATATCGATGTGTGTCAGTGAGTATGTGTATGTGCATCGATGGGCATGTGTGCTTGCATGTATGTACGAACGTGTACGGGTATTTGTTGAAGTAGCTTCAGTGCATATGAGAGCAAAATGTGCTGAATGTCTGCTAAATCACTGAAATTTCTAATCAACAACAAATCTGGTGAACCCACTAAATGCACTGTGGTTAAATCTCACCTGTCTTCTCACCGTGAAAAGTAAAATCACATTCAAAAAGAAATTTTCAATGACTGATCCTGTAAGTGAAAGTGAACCTAAAGCATAGACAAATAACCTCACCTTCCGTTCTTAATGGCACCCATTTCTGATCACAGGAACTCAGTTTAGGACTCATTGTCCTTTAGTAAACTGGCACAGTGCTTTTTGGGTAAAATTCTAGTCTACACTCCCTAAAATGGTTTTTACACCAGCCATGGTGAGGTGCAGTGCCATCTGCTGGTAAGTCTTATAAAGCATCATCCTCTGAACAAAATTACTACTTTACATGAAAGGTAATTGAATTTTGTTTATTATGTGGCTTTCTTTTTTCCTTAAACATTATATGCTATGTATACAGTGCTGTAATTAATATAATTGTTGTTGTGTCTGCTCCATTGTCCGCATATTGATTTGGCACAGGTTTATGAGATATCTTCATGATGAAACCCTCCCCATTTGTCCAGGCTTGGGACCGGTACTGAGAGTGCACTAATCTGTGCACCCCCAGTGGCTGGGGCTAGCACCCAGTGTCGGGCTCAAATCCATGATCCTGAGATAGAGTTCCCATGCTGTACTAACTGAGCTAGCCGGAAGCTTATAGAGTAATCGGTATAATTTGTATAAGTAAATTGAGAAATGATTTGAAATGGAACGTATTACAAACTGCTAAGCAGCAAAAGAATGGACAATACAGACGCACACACACGGAATACCACAGAGTTTCTTCTGCACAGGGTCACAAATTCATCTTCCACAATTAATCTGTCAGTGAGAGACAAGTTAATGACAAGATGCTAGCTCACGGTGTCCATGCTGATCTCGTCAACACAGAGCTGCAGGATTGGCTGTAAAAATAAACTAACTAAATAAATAAATAAATAGCTCCGATGGACTGGCACTCTGTCCAGGGTGTACCCCGCCTTGTACCCGATGCCTCCTGGGATAGACTCCAGGTTCCCCGTGACCCTGATGAAGGAGTAAGCGGTAGAAGATGGATGGATGGATGGATGGATGGATGGATAAATAACTAAATAAATAAATAAATATGACCCTTGTTAGGCTGATTGGCGTGTCTAAAGTGTCCGTAGTGTATGACTGTGTGTGTGTGAGTGTGTGAGTGTGTATGTGATTGTGCCCTGTGATGGACTGGCACCCTGTCCAGGGTGTACCCCGCCTTGTGCCCGATGCCTCCTGGGATAGACTCCAGGTTCAGTGACCCTGATGAAGGAGTAAGCGGTAGAAGATGGATGGATGGATGGATGGATGGATGGATGGATGGATGGATAAATAAATAAATACAGTGCCTTGCGAAAGTATTCGGCCCCCTTGAACTGTTCGACCTTTTGCCACGTTTCAGGCCTCAAACATAAAGATATAAGA
>JAFFST010001712.1:25278-35807 GCA_022414735.1 Noturus placidus | reverse complement strand
ATATATATATATATATATATATATATATATAGATACATAAGGTGGCAAATTGCCTCAAGTAGTTAACATTGCTATTTCTAAATTTTGTCTTGTTATTCATGAGGGATATACTGTACAATGTACACTCTGTAGATAGACTCCATTGGCTTTGTTGCCCAGACAGTGGTCAATATCCAAAAAAGCAGGGTGTATTTATTTTGGGCAAATGCTGGTCACTCATCAATAACAGTCAAATCGAAGAGGACAGGATGTCCTTTCCACCCAAATAGATTTTCATTCCATTGCACGGTTCTCCTACATAAAACTAGTAAAACTGTAAAGGTTCTATCCAGAATTCACAGGTAGGCTGTAATCATTCATTATAAACCAGACTTTGGAGGATTCACTCTGCATCCGTGAAGGACCTCCGATTCCAACCTTCTGTTTCCAAGCAACCGTTTCATGCAGTTTCTGAACATTGACACTGAATAAAAAATTTGCGCTCGCCAAATGTTCTGGAGTGAAACACAGCTAGGCGAACATGTTTCTATTAGACGTGAGATTGTATACCAGTCTACAGGAATAAAGACACCTGAAGTTGTTCTTTCTTGAATATTACGCAATGCAGTACCATGAGCAAACAGTTCAGACATTTGTCACAGTTCTCTTTCACAGTTCTCAGCCTTCTAAGAGCAAACCTGGTTTATTCCGTCAGCTTTAAATCTTAATTTAATAAATTTCTAATTGCAGCAGCCCTGCAGTGTTATATAACATCTTGTTTTGCTTTGAAAATGTTAAGATACAGCGATTAAATCAAACACAAGAATGATGTACAGTTATCAAACCATGAATTTATCATAACGGTCCCATCCCTAATTCAGTTATGCTACAATTTAACACAAACAACAAAATAAGAATATTTTGGAGGATTTGTTGGACGTTATATCTGGCTTAGAGGAAATCCTCGGTTAAACATGGGATTAATCCTCTAGATAGTGATGTGCGGAAAGGATGATAGAAGAGAGGATAAAGCCGAAGCACTGGAGGACTTTGCAGCTTGTTTCTTCTGCTATTGAGACGCAAATGAGAAGATTGCAGTCTGTAATTCTTCCATCTCTTTATCTCTATCACCTATTAGTGAGGCCGACCTTCGGTCACTTTATGGGTCAACACTCTCCATGTATTTCATTGATGTGATCCACAAAGTATTTCGGCAGAAGTAGTGAGGTAGTTTGCCATTGCTTTCCTCCCCATTTATCCGGGCTTGGGACCGGCGTGTAGCTGCTTGGGACATGGCTGGGTATACACACGCACACACCCATTCGGACACTTTGGACACGCCAAATGGGCGGCTGTGGCTCAGTCGGTAGAGCGGGTTGTCCACTAATCCACTAATCGTAGGGTTGGTGGTTCGAATCCCGGCCCGGGTGATCCCATGCCGAAGTGTCCTTGGGCAAGACACTGAACCCTAAGTTGCCCCCGATGGCAAGCTAGCACCTTGCATGCAGCTCTGCTACCATTGGTGTGTGAGTGTGTCTCGCTTGTAAGTCGCTTTGGATAAAAGCGTCTGCTAAATGAATATGTAAATGTACCATGCACGGCGAGAACATGCAAACTACACACACACGGCCCTGGCGGGACTCAAACCCCGGACCCTGGAGGTGTGAGGCGAACGTGCTAACCACTAAGCCACCGCGCGCCCCAATTCTTCCATAACTCAAACTAAATTGTGTAACAGAAGTGCAGAGAACACATACAGTATGTTTAGAACTCTTAAGGGTATTTGAATCACAATTTTCACCCAGAAGTCAGACATTTGCAGCCAGGGTTTAATAGGAAATAAGTTCTTGGACTATTTTACCAGTCATGGCTAATTGTATAGATTTCTTTTGCTATTGTAACATAACAGTGCAATCACTGAAATGCAAGCACGTGTTAAGCATTTAGTACTCATTTTACCTTTGCTGATAGTAAAACCCCCTTTGGTGTCAATCTTTGTCCCACTTACACAGATTCCATGCTTGCTTTGAAACCTGTCTCATGGTAGTTTAGCCAGTTAAACATCTCTGCTCACATTCTGTTTGGTGATGTGTGATGGATCCACTTCAAGGAAATTAAAGTGACATGATGACATGTCAGAGTAACAGCTTTAGACAACTGATTGACCTACTCGACCCACTGAGTTCTTGATTCTGAGACTGAAGATGGGAAGATGTTGGTTCGACATAAGGTTGATGTTCTTGGTTAATGTTTTTGTCCCTGTTCTGTGTTGTCTTGAGCCTAAACCTTTTCAACCTAACTTTCATAGAGAGCCACAGCTGGTGTGAAAAGACCAAATGAGAATGAAATAGATGAGGGTAGGAGAGACTCTTTAAACCAGCAAGAAAAAGAGCAAGAAAACCTCCCTGAGGCCGTCTCCATGGAGACCAGCCAGCTTTCGGAAATGGCTGATGTAAAAGACTATAAAATGGATCTTGGGGAAAAAGACGAGGACAGATATCAGCAGAGCGCAGATGATAAAGAATGCTTTGAAGAACATTTCTCTGAATGCCTGGATACTGAAAAGGGCAACTCCCCACTCGCAACTCGGCACAAAAGCAACAGCACAGCCAATGAATGTGAGGCTACAGAGGAAAGTGATGGAAGTGCAAACCAACAAGAGGACACGATGATAAAAGAGACAGAGGAAGAGGAGTCAAATCTCAAAGAATCTGTGCCATCTCCGAAGCCTAACACAGATCCCCAAGCACAAGGCCAGCTGGTGGGGGAACAAAACAACACAACATCCCTTTTGGATGCAAAAGAGCTAGAACACGAAGAACCACAGGAAGCTCTGAAAACAGAGCCAGAATCTGTGTTGGAACAGCAAATCAAGGACCTGGCTGTTTCTGACGCCTCTAACGAATCCTGCCATGATAATGATAGAGATGACCTGAGTGACTGCCTGCATGTAGAGATGGCTATTGTCTCATCGGACAGTGATGCTGAGGAGCAGTGGAAGACCATGTTTTCTCCTGTTGTCGATGAAGATGAGTTTGGTGGCATTTTGGAAACAGATACCCTTGTTGTCAAAGAAGAGCCAAACGACCAAAACCATGCAATGGAGGATGAAATTCATAGCCAGTCCGAGAGTAAAGCTGAACCTGATGAAGATGAAGATCCGACAGTGTTGACAGAAAGTATCGACACTCTTGAGCAGCCAGAATGTTCCACTGAATGTGAGCTAGAAGACATTTCCTATATTGACTCCATACACTACAGCAGTTTATCCAAGATCCCAGAGAATGAGGTGGATCCAAGCCAAAATGTGAAACACAGCCTGCAGCGCTTGTCTGCCTCGACCTCCGAGCTCGATAAGAAGTTGCCGCAAGACTATTGCGTGATTCAGGAGATGCAGAGCGAGAACGTCAGCACAGAGCATGTGGATTTCAGGATGGCTTGTAAGCAGTGGCAGAAAATGGAGGAACAATGCAAGGCCCAGGTACAGCAGTCTACCGTAAAGCAGGGTGGACATAACATCATGTATACATCCATGCGCAACTTGGAGCGGCCCAAGAGAGATCCGGATTCAGACAATTTAAGTCTTGGTGACTACCAGTATACCCAGTTTAGCCCGTGTTCAGATGACTCAGGCCTGGATGACACAAGCTACCGGTCTCATTACGATGAACCAGAGACTCCAGTCGAAAGGGAAATCCGTGAGACTATGGAGCGAGAGGAATGTTTCAAACGAGAGAGAGCCATGTCAAGGTCACCTTCTAGTGAACCAGTCCAGAATAAACCCAGACCAGTGACTCTGATGATGGCTAAGTCAGCTCCAGAGGAGAAAAGGACGACGTATAACACACGTGAGGACAGGTGCAGGTCACAGAGACCTTCTAGCACCATACCACCAACCGTCTCTGTTACTGCTTCACCATCATCAAAACCAACCTATCATGAGATGGTGGCCAACAACGTCATCATCCTTGATCCGGATTCGCATCCGACAAACCAGCGGCAAACGGGGAAAAGCCTGCTTTCTCCAGTGACAAACAGGTTCCATGAGTGGCCCTCAGACTCAAGCAACGTCATCATCCTGGAAACATCTAATCTCATCATCCGAAGTGCTTCCGAATTCTGCCTGAGCAGTGCATGCCAGGAGACCCAAGAGAGCACATTCCACAACAACCCCTTCTTCAAACTGCGATCACACAGCACACTATCTCTGGTGGACCAGGAGATCAAAGAAGTGAAGCAGAGAGATGAAGAATTCAGGAGGCAGAGGGCGCAGTTGTACTCCAAAGAGAAGTATGACACGATTCTGGTGTCTCCCAGCTCACTGCAGAATTTCACCTACGACAAGCCAGGTACTTGATTCAAATATTTCTCAAAGCACAAATGTGGTTATCGTGAATTATTCTAAAAAGCAATATTGTCAAAATATACTAATTATCAGAGTGTGCTAAAACAATAATCTTTTCAAATAGCTATGAATATTCTTATTAAACATCTAGCTTTGAAACATACAATGGGGCGGCTGTGGCTCAGTGGGTAGAGCGGGTTGTCCACTAATCCACTAATCGTAGGGTTGGTGGTTGGAATCCCGGCCCGGGTGATCCCATGCCGAAGTGTCCTTGGGCAAGACACTGAACCCTAAGTTGCCCCCGATGGCAAGCTAGCACCTTGCATGCAGCTCTGCTACCATTGGTGTGTGAGTGTGTCTCATTTGTAAGTCGCTTTGGATAAAAGCGTCTCCTAAATGAATAAATGTAAACAGATACTCAGATAGGATAACAGTAAATATATACTTGCAGGTACACTTCACGGAATCCGATTCATTTCAATCATGCGATGGCAGAATGGTTTTCTTTTCGAATGGGAACATTTATTTTGCTTCTAAAGATGAAACATTGGACCTCCTCATGTACTATTTTGATACATTTGAAAGTTTTGATACATTGGCATCGATACATGTTTCATGAAGCAGTAGTAAGTCGTTTTAGTTCCATCATGTCAGTACGAACAGAAAGTTGACTAAATACCATTGTTTTTGCATGTTTGCATTTTGGGTTTGTCTTTATGTTAGGAGGTTTGCCAGCGAAATGTAAGTCCTCCCCTTCCTCCCCTTTGAAGGCACGCAAAATGGACCGCTCGACTTTATCCTGCGATCAGAAGGTACAACATCCTCATGTCTGCTTTTGTTTTGTTTTGTGTTTTTACATTTTTTAAATGTATTTATTTATTTTTTACATTTCGGTGTTCTTCGTGGGTGCATTTGAGTAATGTAGAAATTTGCATGTCCGGTATCAAACACTTTCAACACATCCATCCATCCATTTTCCACACCGCTTATCGAACACAGGATCACAGTGAGCCTGGAGCCTCTCCCAGGACACTCAGAATACAAGGCGTGGGGGAGGGACACACACCCTGGACGGGGTGCCAACCTACCGCAGGGCACAATCACACACACATTCACAGACTACAGGCAATTTGGAAATGCCAATCAGCCTACAATGTGTGTTTCTGGACTGAGGAAGGAAACTGGAGTACCCAAGGAAACCCCTGAAGCACAGGAGAACATGCGAACTCCATGCATACAGGGTGGAGGTGGGATTCAAACCCCCAACTCTGGAAGTGCAACCATTAAGCCACCATACACCCCACTTTGGAAACATGTCACAGTTTATTCTGGGAAATATCCATCCATCCATCTTCAACCACTTACTCCTTTTCAGGGTCACGGGGAACCTGGAGCCTATCCCAGGGAGCATCGGGCACAAGGCGGGGTTACACCCTGGACAGGGTGCCAGTCCATCACAGGGCACAATCACATACACACTCACATTCATACACTACAGACACTTTAGACACGCCCATCAGACTACCATGCATGTCTTTGGACTGGGGGAGGAAACCGGAGTACCCGGAGGAAACCCCCGACACACGGGGAGAACATGCAAACTCCACACACACATGGCCCTGGCGGGACTCGAACCCCAGACCCTGGAGGTGTGAGGCGAACGTGCTAACCACTAAGCCACCGTGCGACCCCTTCTTGGAAATATATTGACTTTAAATTTTCTCACATAGGTAAGAAGACAATATTTACTCATTTCCCGGAATCTATTGCAGGCATACGGTGAGGAGCTTGCTCAAAAACGAAGTCTCGCAGTCCAGGCATTTCGACTTCATGTTACTAATATTACACAGTACATTGTTTTTTTGGTTTTAGAACCATTCCTGCTGATTATGACAAAAAAGCAAACGTTATTAAATCTCATTACTCAAATGTATCCCATAAAGGACCATTTCCTGCTAGCTTAATTTCTCATATCACTGTTCATTCATCGTGTTTCTCCATCGTTTGTGACATCTTCTTAAATTTTTGTACATTTTCACCATGAAACTGGCACCTGCAGCCGTTTTACGGGTGAAACTCTTTCCTTTAGTTTCCCGAGGTTCCTCATACCAGAATCCGAAGGAAAAGTGCCCTCGTTCAGAGATGGGAAGCAGTGATGTTGGCCAATCAACAACAACACGTTTGAACAACACCACACTGCCAAAGCGAGAGATTTTAAACACCTCATATTTCTTCTTACATGAGTTTAAACATGAGTTCAAGTTAAATATTTTAAAAAATAATAAATTAAAAATAAATATAGGTATATGTGAACGCTCTAATTAGGCACTTTAGGAATTAGGAACATTATATTGTTTATTTCACAATTGCCAATAGCTTCAATTTAGAGATCTGTTCAACCTCCAAGTAATAATCAAATAATAAAGCTTTTTGGTAGAGCACTCATTTCATATTTTCTTTATTTAAATCGATTATACATTTGTTATTTAAAACTTGATTGAACAGATGTGCTCGTTATGCCAACTGTTTAGATTTTTCGGTTGTTTTTGTTTTGTTTTGTTTTGTTTGTCTGTAGGTGAGTTATAAATTAAAAGGATGATGCTGCGGTGAAATTGATATACTGTTTTAGAAATATCTCAGATATTTTCCTACTCTATTTTCTCCTCAAGAAATGTGTAAATATGGCATGAAACACAATTTATAATAGAATCCATGAGACGCTGAACATATAACGAAGACGAAAGACAATAAATAATGACAAGCAGATTTTTTTCTGATTCCAATTTCAGCTCTTGTTCTTGAATAAGAATTTTTTTTTTTTAATGAATAAGTCATGTGAATCCTTAGGGTTTTTATTTTTCTTTACATATAGCCTGGTTACTTGCACAATGATTTCACATTCTACAGTTAAATCGATATTTAATTTCAACAGAACATGGAAGGACAGAGCACATGAACTTAGCAGACAAGACTCACAATGCGAGATCTGTAGTGACTGAACCATTCCTGAACTTTCTCTCAGTGTTGATTCGTTAGATATTATTAATAATAGCTGTTTTTGCACTGTTTAGCTTCGTGAATATTTTGCACTCTAATGCTCCCAGCATTTCTTCTTGCCTGATACATATTACACAATCTATCCTTGTGAGCAAATTATTACAGAGTCAGAATATAGTATATGCATATGCTCATTATTGGTTGTTTGGCTTGTTGCATTACTGCATTGCTTTGACAACTTTCCTGTTGATTTATCCTTGAAATAAAGAAATATAAGTTCTGTGTGGTGCGGATATTTTGTGTGCTAAAACATCATTACTGGTCAGGGGTGAGCCATGAAAAGTGGCAAGCTGTGATTTCAGTTCTAAGCTGATATGGGCGGCTGTGGCTCAGTGGGTAGAGCGGGTTGTCCACTAATCCACTAATTGTAGGGTTTGTGGGTCGAATCCTGGCCCGGGTGATCCCATGCCGAAGTGTCCTTGGGCAAGACACTGAACCCTAAGTTGCCCCCGATGGCAAGCTAGCACCTTGCATGCAGCTCTGCTACCATTGGTGTGTGAGTGTGTCTCATTTGTAAGTCGCTTTGGATAAAAGCGTCTGATAAATATAAATGTACTGCTGCTTATTTATTTAATATTATTTTTCTTCATTCCATTTAACCAAATTGTCTGAGGCAGTGTGACAAAAAACTTGTACACTGTCAGGAACAAAGGAAGACCCTTAAATGTACTAAATTTGTACCTGAAACGTGCCATATACCTAGAAAGGTGAGTGTGGTCTACCTTTAAAGCTTTACTGTTTTTCAGTTTTCTTTTCTTTCTGAGTTTTATACACCTTTGGATTGCGGGTTGTGCCAGTAGGGGGCAGTGTTGTGCAGCAAATTGACAACACCAAAAAAATAAATAAATAAATAAATAAAATAAGAAGTCACATCCTCTAAAATCCTGTTGCACCACCTTCAGCTTTGATTACAGTGCACATTCATTGTGCCATTGTTGTTCCGACAACCTTCTGCAACGTCACAACATTTATTCCCATCCAGAGTTGCATTCATTTTTGTCTGAGATCTTGTATTGAGGACGGGAGAGTCGAACCAAACCAGCACATCCCAAAGAATTTAAATGAGGTTAAGCTCAGGACTCTGTGGTGGCTAGTTCACGTGAGAAAGTTATTCCTCATTGCACAATATGAGCCTGATGAATCTTGCCGTTGTCATCCTGGAATATGCATGTACTGTCAGGGAAGAGAAAACTCCATTGATAGGATAACCTGGTCATTCAGTACATTCAGGTACTCAGTTGACTTCATTTTATTGCCACATAATGTTGCAGAGCCTAGACCTGACCAATCGAAGCAACCCCAGATCATAACACTGCCTCCAGAGGTTTGTACAGTAGGCAAAATGCATGATGGGTGCATTCTTTATGTGCTTCCCTTCTTACCCTTATGCACCCATCACTTTGGAATAGGGGGGATTGGAACTCATCAGACCACATAATCTTTTTCCATTGCTTTACAGTCCAATCTTTACGCTCCCTTGCAAATTGAAGTTTTTATCAGCCTATATATATATATATATATATATAGGCTGATAAAAACTTCAATATATATATAACCGTAAACCATGACACTGAATGGCACTGAAGATTGACACTGAACAACATTCTTGTTTACGTTATGGGCGTACGCCGCAAAAATCCGTGCCAACATTCGAACAAGAGTTTCGGAGTTTCGAACAAGAATCATATTTTAGTAGCCTTTAGTTGACAAGTAGCACCATTTATCTTTGCAGAACTCTTTTTGTATATAACAATACATTATAAGATTATGTATTATATTATATTATATTATATTATATTATATTATATTATATTATATTATATTATATTATATTATATTATAAGTGGTACATTTTTGCATGGCATAAAAAATAGTGTTTAAGTCTGATATGACCGAATTGGTGAGACCAAGATTTTTATTATACAGGACGTTTTACTTACACTAAACTACATATCCCATGAACACTTGCTCATCGACCGAGCTAGCTTTAAGCTCTCTAGCTAGGATAACTACTTGGTAACTACATCCCTTAGCAACTTTCTGTTTTAAAAAGAGGGTTCATTGTAAACTATTATTTGATCCAAAACTCACTAGATAGTATGGCTGTTTCTTTATCTGACCAACAAAGTAGGTGGGGCTTGCGCTTAAGTAAATAAATAAATAAATAAACAAGTAGATAGATAAATAAGTAAATAAATAAATAAATAAATAAATAAATAAATAAATAAATAAAAACCCCGGATGCGAAAACGGTCATTGATTCGTCCAAACGAGACTACACATGTAGGCCTGCATTTCTGACCTTTTAACATGTTATGCAATTGTATCGTGATATTACACATCCAGGATGATTCACAAAAGAATACCTAAGTATTATTTAATGTAGAGCTAAGTAGAATCTTTTACTATTATTTAGTTCCGGTTCCGGAGTGACGCAATGACGTTTCAGCGGGGACGCAAGCTGTCAGGCACGCCCATTTGTCATTTATAGACACGCCCCATTCAGCTGCAATGAGAGCGAGCGAGAGAGAGAGAGAGAGCGCGAGAGCGAGCGAGCGAGCGACGTCCTGGTGTGTTAGCGGAAAACAGGTGGGTTTAGTCGTTCTGTGAGACTTAACGCTGGTTATTTTACTCAAATATTCGCTTCCTGAAGCTGTCCGAGTCGTTAAGAGTGTTTACAGTGACGAATAAGTTCCACCTATGTACCATGAGAAGAGCTAGTGACCGGGCTGCGTGCTGGTTGTTGTCTTGACCCCGGATGAGACTGGCGGTCATATTGGCTTTAGGTCCTTCAGCTGAGCTTTTCTCTCAGTCCCAGTCTTCTCTCAGTACCCAATGCTTCAGCAGGGATCAGCTACATTTAGTATGCTGATGCAGTCATGAATGACCTCATGCAAGTGCAATGCAGATCCCAGGAGTCTGGCTGGGTTTGTGCATCCAAAACAAATAGACCTGCTCATTAAAGCAGTGACCTGTGGGCTAGTGGATCAGTACCCACCCTGTAGAAGATCACCCAGGACCCGAGTGTCCTCTCTGATAGGATTTAGTTTTGCATTGCAGGAGGAGAATTACGGAAGTCCATCCATCTTCAACCGCTTACTCCTTTATCAGGGTCACGGGGAACCTGGAGTCTATCCCAGGAGGCATC
>JAFFST010001706.1:47843-57145 GCA_022414735.1 Noturus placidus | reverse complement strand
ATAACCTCTCCCCCCTCAACCCCCACCGCAAATCCGTTTGCATTGAGCTCTAACGGAAGTGTTGAATTTTCTCGGACCAAATTGAAATTGATGATGGTAATTATCCTAATGGCAGCAGGCTACAACTTTACGGTGTGTTAGCATGACCATTAACCTGACGGCTTCCTAAGGAGATGCTCAATAACTCAATATTAAAGTGGAAGGGATGTCTGGATGCATCCAGACTGTTTATTCTTGCCTGGCTGGATGACCTTCTACCGAATAACTCTAGGCAAAATAAATAAATAAATAAATAAATAAATAAATAAAAAGATAACCATAAAAAGGGCGTAGTTATATAATATTGGCCCAGATTTCTCGTTTATCTTTGGGACACGAGGCAGCGGAAACCCTGGATGAGGCACCAGACCATCATAGAGCACAATCACACACCCATTCACACACTTTGGAAATACCAATCAGCCCACAATGCATGTCTTTGGATACACCGGGTGGAGACGGGATTTGAACCCCCAACCCCGGATGTGTGAGGCAAGTATACTAACTAGGCATATATTATGAAGAGCGTCTGCCATGGCGTCAAGTCCTTGTGGAAGTCGTTACTACTGCTACTATTACTATGCTTTTATCAGTACCTTTTGACCAATTAGACAGCGTACAGCTGTGATGTAACATGTTTTCACTTGTAGTGCTACCTTCACGGTCGTGTCTTTCCATTTTGGTTTGACGTCAAGCGAGTTCGTTATCGGTTTGTGTTTAATTGTGTGAAGCGCGGTTGGCACCCATGCCTGCGTCGTCATAGCCTTCATAACCGAAAACTGAACATCGCTCTCGCTGTTCTCCGACGTGGGAGTGAAGCAGCCGTGAGTTAGAGGTGAGAAGACAGCAGGGGTTTAATTTAGCTTTGCCGTGCAGGTGATGCTCACTTGAAGGTAGGGGGAGGGGAGGGAGTGTCTAGAGGTGCAACATGGTGTCATTTTTGGTGTTGGAGGTAGTGGGGGGGATGGGTGATGGATGATGTGGTGTACCTTGATTTAGCACCAGGCCATCGCTGTTGCTTTGTCGCTGTTTTTATTTCTTCCTCTGCTGTGATCAGACTGGGTTTGAGCTCTGGGCTTAGAGTGCGAAATACGGCTTGGGCTCGGCTCTTTGGGGGATATCCGACGATGCTGAAGTAGTTTTCAGAAAGCGGGTTTCGATTAAAAGAAGCACGATCGGATGGAATCCATACTCGTCACTTTAATTCACTCTTATAGTCTTAATATGTTAATGATGTCTGAATTAAGCTGCTCTGTCAAGTCATTCTCCACACTTAATAAAAATAAGAGCATTTCGTGTCAAGACTCTAACGACGGCTTTTAATCGAGCTTCTCTTAAGCAAGTTTTTCATTGAAGAGAGATGCCTTCTACGTCCAAAATCGGTTGCGTCCTGCGACGCGACAGTCTCTAAACTCGTACGTTTCGTACGAAAAATTATATTTTGTATCATTTTCATAATCAAATGGCATTTTTTTGTACTCATATGGACAGTCCATTTGCTTACTGAAATAAGAGAAACAACGAGTCATGTATGGTAATGATAAGGATTTATAAATCCAAGAATCGTAACCGATATCCGTAGCAAAAAAATTAGGCAACGTTAGCGAAGGATAAGTCGTGATCAACACGGGCGGGGCCTCAAAACCAGGATGTGCTGTACATGGAACTAGAAAAGCACATGGTTTAACCCTTTACTGCATGATGAATGGTAAATGGTCCGCTTTTATACAAAGTGCTTTTCATTGTGTCTCATTCACCCATTCACACACACGAATGGGAGCAGAGCTGCCATGCAAGGCGCTAACTTGCCATTGGGAGCAACTTGGGGTTCAGTGTCTTGCCCAAGGACACTTCGGTATGTGGAGTCATGTGGGCTGGGAATCGAACCACCAACCCTACGATTAGTGGACAACCCGCTCTACCACCTGAGCCACAACCGTCCCAATGTTGCCGTGTGGCAAAAATTCATCTTTCTTCAGTTTTTGATAACTGTCACATGACCAAAATCAAAACAAGTTATCCCGAATCCCCTCAGAGCACATCCGGCATTTTCTTCATTTTCGTTCAGTCTCCTCTACACCTCCTGCCTCATCATTGGGCGGTTTCTTGATTGTACACACCTGTTCTCGCTTTAGTTCTTGTTAATTATTGTGCTTTTTCGAAGTCCTTATTGGACATCGCCTACCCGTTTACGATATACGGAAAGCCCTATTAAAGCAATACAGTACGTTACACCGATACACACGGTCAGACGCAATCATGTGCCTCCTCCTAATACTCCACGACCTGACCATTCATCACAAAGACGGCAGGTTTGACCAGGATCAACCTTAACACATCGGACGGAATACAAAGGCCATGGTAGAGAGTTCGCTGTGTGTTGGCCTGAATACTGTATGAAGTGATGAATAATAGATAGGTCAATGTAGTCATTTAGAGGAGCAGAACAGGGCAAGCATCCGGCAAAGCAAGAGATCGATTCTTCTCCTTCATACGGTTCTAACTGGCTCGCTCTGACAGGAGCCTCCTTTCAAATCTCTTCTTCAGCTCATTCCAATCATTTTCGCTCGATGACAGGGTGAGAGCTAATCGATACTCTTCGAACCGGCAACAGGATAAATATTCAGCAGCACGGCAGAACATTAAAGATGAATTAGCAGACGGTGAACGGGAAAGAAAGAGAGACCTCAGGTTGAACTCCGCAAGGTAGACGCATGAAAGTTTGCCAGGTTTTCGGCTCAGGTGTTTTCGCTCGGTGGACGTTGAAGTCTTTTCAGATTTTCTTTTTTCCTTCTTTTTTTCAGAGTACCATGAACACTACGGCCAATACAGCTACGGTTACCCCAAGATCTAGGCTAGTAAGAAAAATTCAAAACACGCCCATACATGATTAGCATCAGATTGCAACGGCGTGCGAATAAAGCAGTGACTGTTAAAAAAAAAGTAAAAAAAAAAGGGTTCAGCGTAGATATTATGCCGTGCAAAATTATTGGCACCCTTAAAAACAATATCGCATGCAATTGGTGATCGGTAAAAACTCGACTTTTTCAAGTATTCGTACATTATAAGCTGCGTTTTTCACTGGGAAACACTGCTTTCAAAATAACCAGCTAATCCTGGTGCTGTTGAATGCTTCATTCTGATTGGTCAGAAGGATTAACGATGAACTTTCTACAACTACTAACACGGTACAGTTCATTATCTTCATCAACATAAGTGTGTTATTCTTCTTACACCACAGCAATTTGCCAATGAATCTCATTTTCTTTTTAATTATTAAAGAACACCACATTGTACTTTTTTTTATCCATTTATAGCTACATTTGACATTGAGGAGTATCCGCAAAACAAGGTAGTTCGTGTTATGACAAAATTTTATAAACATACTATAAGCAGTTGTTCCCTCACCAGCTTGTATTTATTTATTCATTTATTTATTTATTTGTCATTTTGACATTAATAAGACGTCACATTTCAGAGAAACCGCAAAGTCTAAACTCTTTCTTGAAGCTCTGACACTGGAGACTCCTTCCAAAAATACGCATCTCCTATGAGAAACTTCGGCATATCGACAATTACGCACATTTTTTTAATGTGACTGTAAATGTTTATGTGAATGAGCTGTTACTATAGAAACGATAAGGTATTAGAGTAAACGTATTCATTTAAAAAAAAAAAATGTCAAAAGTAAATCAACACTTTCTGACCAATCACAATCCAGAATTCAACAGCGCTGTGGTATAAGGACCAACACTCAATGCCAAGTTCAAATATCACACAATACAGTTCGGAATAATAAACTAGAAGGTACTAAAGTGCAGATCTTTTATTTATGAAGACAAAACATTCCTTATAAGTGCGTTATTCAGTGTAACAAAGAGGATTACCGGATGAACAAACCTTCTGCGGAATGGCGTAATAGCGGGAACAGATATAGCTCACTTCACAGTGTAATTTTAAAAAAAAGCAATCTAATTAGAAATGCTCCTCAAGAAGAGAGCCCCCTCGCCCCGGCTCCAGGCAGTCGATTCGAGTCCGTTCGGAGACGTGTGGATGGTGGCAAACATCTCATTTTTTGTAATTAGACACGAAGCGAACCGACAGAAGTGTGTAAAAGAGTCAGAATTAACAAACGCGCTCCGAGCCGAATACCTCGGCTGCCGAGAACACAAACAAATGCATCATCCTGAGTCGTTCAACAGTTTAGCCAGCGGAGAAAACACAGAAATAAATACAATGTCAGGTTAGTTTGCACATCTCTAAGGCATGCATCATTCACGCGAACAGCTTCTCTATCTAATGACTGCAGTCAGTGATGCCATAGTAGCCTGCTGATTTGATTTATATCGAGTTATACAAGGAATGGATTAGTGGCTTATAAAAAATGCATGATGTGCTGCCTTGCGAATGCTGAATTTGTCAGAGCTCTTTAAACTCCTTTACCATGTGCCCAATGAGGCAATGAACGGGGGAAATAACACCCCAATTTTCCCCACTTCCTCTTCAGTCCACACTCTGTGAGCCAGAAAGCTTATTATAGATACAGCTGCACTTTGTATTCTTTTAGTAATAGTGTATACTTATGTTCGTACAGATGTTTGAAGCAAGTAATGTACTGTAGCTTGAGCAGTGAGACATCGCAACGTGCTAGTCACGTGATAGGTTGTTGGGTGCAGCGTGAACGTGAGGTCCAGGAAGAGTGGATTTTTGGTTGCACCACAAACACTAGTTGTGTGTAAAGATCAAACGAATCACCAGCCAATCAGAAGTCCGGACATATTCCTGTAGGATTTTCTGGTAGAGAGCAGAATTCATGTTTCCCTCAATTATTGCCAGTTGCGCAGGCACTGAAGCAGCAAATCATCCCCACACCATCACACTTCCTCCACCATGCTGGACCAAAGGTATGATGCTCTTTTCATGGAATTCCGTGTTTGGTTTACGTCAGATGTAACGGGCCTCCTGTCCCACTTTCGACTCATTAATCCACAGAACATTCTCCTAAAAGGTTTGAGGATCATCAAGGTGTGTTTTGGCTAAAACTCAGACAAGTCGTAACGTTCTTCTGGGTTAGCAGAGGTCTTCACTTCACCAGTCTTTCATAGAAGTCATTTTCGCCCAGTGTTTTTCTGATAGTGGAGTCATGAACAGTGACCTTTATTGATCCGAGAGACTCCTGTAGATCCTTTGATGTTGTCATTGGCTCTTTCTAACTTCCTGGATGAGTCGTCGCTGTGCTCTTGGAGGAATTTGGGAAGGTCGGACACTTCTGGGAAGGTTCACTCCTGTGCCGAGTTTTTCCATTTGGAGATAACGGCTCTCGCTGTGGTTCTTTGGCGTTCCAGAGCCTTTGAAATAGCGTTGTAACCCTTCCCAGACTGATGTATTTCAATCACATTCTTCCTCATCGTGTCTGGAATTTATTTCAATTTCGACACAGTGTGTGCTTTACTGCGTAAGACCTTTAAACTGACTTCATTCTGTTGAATACGTTCTATTTAAGTGTTGATGTGATTGAACAGGGTTTGCAGTAATCAGGCCTGGTTGCGTCTAGTCCAGCTGAACCCCATTATGAATGCATTTTCACAGATTTAGGGAATTAATAACTACGGCGGGGGGCAAATACATTTTCACAGAGGCGGAGTTGGTACGGGATAACATTTTTGACTCGATAAATAACATTCTCATTTGAAAACTGTATTTAGTGTTGACTCAGGTCGCCTTTGTTTGGTCGTAGATTTTGTTTTTCATTTCTGAACCAATTTAGTGCGAGATGTACACAAAAACCGAAGAAATCAGGATGGGAGGGCAAATACTTTTTCACAGCGCTGTAAGAACTGTTCTATGTTGTTCTCTTATTGCTGTATCGTATATTAGTTATGGAATTTCTGTCCAGTTTCTTTTTCTTTTACAGACACGTGTGCTACCAAGTGGGGCTTTGGCACTCCAATTAAAACAGTGACGAAAACGAAACTTTCCCGTCGTTTAAAGCCTGACATTTGCCACACGCTGCAAAAAGTTAAGGCCTGTATTTTTAACACCACAGGTGCCACTATTTCTGGATGCAGAGCACCTGGTGTGCATCAGTTCAGGCAATATCTTCGAAATCTGCTCAGCATGGCTGCTTTAAGAAGTTCTTTAAGATACCGGAGCTGCCACGCTTGAAGTATCCATGGCCCCAGGTGATCGTGGCTATAGCTCTTGCAGCTGCAGATGATTTTCTCGGCCTGCAGTCCATCACCTGAATATGCGATCACTTTATTCTCGGTTCATGGTAGTGCAGCAATAGCAGGCAAAAGTTGTCTGTGTAGAACCTGCGAGTGAAGTAAATACATCAAATGTGCTTCATGCTACTCAACCAGAATGCATAGAAATGTCAAAACAATGATAGATTGATGTAATAAGGATGGTGGAACATCTACAAATGCTAACCAAACACCCTATATAATTCATAACATGGCTGGAAATCTGGAACTCCGGAGTCCTGAGTTCAACCCTGGCCTCAGGGTTCTGTCATTTCTATGGGATTGCTCTGGGGTCTATGGTTTCCTCCCACCTTGGTGGATGAACAACTCAAAAGTGGTCCACGTGTGCCCATGGTGACCTTCGATAAACTGGTGTCTTATACAGGGTGTATTCCCACTTCATTCCCAGGATCGGCACTGGATCCTCCTTGACCCTGACGACGATAGCGAATAACTGAATGAACGAACATGGCAAAATTTCTTAATGGAACGATGAAGACGAAGGCATGGACCAGTGCGTAACCGGTTTATTCGTATTACACCATCCATGAGGTCTTGTGCGTCAAAGCAGAGCTCGGCTCTAATAGCTTTATTCTCAAGCTATTGAAAGACATTCGCTTGTAGCATACCTTTTCGAATGCCACCTTAACGAGCGCTTTATTCCATTCAGATGTTCCTCGTGCTAAGCGTGTAGCTTCAGAAGCAAGGATTTTACAGAGCAGTTTAACTGTTAAGTGTGCTCACATTCAGCAGCACGTCTCTTTTGAGTGGACATGCCACATAAAACAAAATGAACGGCCTTGGCAATCGGTCTAGGTAGACAGGAGAGAAGATGCCGTGGGAGGTTCAAATCAGAATAAGGGAAGGTTTAGAGGAGAGAGAGGGCCGACGGGGAACATTACATAAGTGGCTAAGAGACATAAGTGAGGAGGAAAGCTGTGGGTCCAACATAATGAAGAAATAATTAGATAGCAGACTGAGAGATTTGGGTGAGATTAACGCGTTCTGCCATGTCGGTGATGGAAAAAAATGGATACGGGTAGGTAATATCTCCATTTTCTTTTACTATCGTCTCTCAACGTTCGCACTCGGATTTCAACTCAAGTTGCCCGGACCGTTCTGATATTTAAGATATATAGCGACATACATAATGCATGACGAGCATCTTAGCAGGCTTTAGGCTCCGGTTAGATATTACAGTTCTAATATGGTGTGTATGTTCTCTCATCCTTCCTTTGATCCTCCTTTCGTTTCGTGATTGCTCGAGCCACCCTCTGCCCTGTAATACCATTCGTATCACGCTTAGCGACAACGAACGCTTACGTCCTTTCTGATGTATTATTAATGCACACCTAGGCCAGGAATGATCACTGTTCACAGCGAGATAAAAAAGTAGTTTGAGTTATCCGTAGTAAGCTGAAATATGTTCTCACTATAGGAAAATGGATTGCAGCAATGTATCGTGTCCGCTGCACATTTTAGAAGAACTTGAACGGACGTGTTCCCACTTGCAGCATCATCGACGCAAGACACTAAAGGGACCGTCCTCTTTCCGTACAGGACCGCTCTTCGCCTTTAAATCGTTACACCACAGCACCGTCGACTTCTCGTTGAATCTGATTGGTCAGAAGGTATCGGTTTGATTTTCTATAACAGCAGCTCTGACCGTAGACCCAGCTGGAATTTTAGAAGATACTTTAAAATTAACGCAATACGGTATAGTTTCTACAGTAAATGGTGCACTTATAAAGCGCTTTACAGTGTGTCTCATTCACCCATTCACACACACACACACACAGCAATGGTAGCAGAGCTGCCATGTAAGGTGCTAACTTGCCATCGGCAGCAATTTTAGGGTTCAGTGTCTTGCCCAAGGACACTTCGGTATGTGGAGTCATGTGGGCCGGGAATCGAACCGCCAACCCTACGATTAGTGGACAACCCGCTCTACCACCTGATCCACAGCCGCCTTTTGCTTTTATTTTTTTTACAAAAAAGTACAAGTACAATCGTATCCATCCATCCATCCATCCATCTTCAACCGCTTACTCCTTTTCAGGGTCACGGGGAACCTGGAGTCTATCCCAGGCGGCATCGGACACAAGGCGGGGTACACCCTGGACAGGGTGCCAGTCCATCACAGGGCACAATCACATACACACTCACATTCATACACTACGGACATCATTCTTTAAGGGAAGATTTATTTAAGATGTATGGAAGGAGTCTCCAGTGTCAGAACGTTCTCTGCGACAGGGAAGTCTTCAGGACGGTGTATGCTTTCCAGTTTTAACAGGACAAGCTGTAGTATAAACCAGTGGTTCCCAAACTTTTCCAGGGCGAGGCCCCCCAAATGGCATTATCATGTGACCGAGGCCCTCCTTTTACAAGATGTCTTTAAAACACATTAAAAATACAGACTTCTGATACATTAATAATTACATCTTACATATTTACATTACATTAGGAATTGATTGTGTGTGTGTGTGTGTGTGTGTGTGTGTGTGTGGGTGTGTGGTTGTCTGAGAGTGAGAATTTATTTTTCACACCAAATTGTTGAGGCCCCCCTGGCGCCCCCTGGTGGCCCCCACTTTGAAAACCTCTGGTATAAATGATAGCGAGGGAGCTATGCGAGGAACTCCAACGTATCGAGTTGTACGTTTAAACGTGGTGCGGCAGTTAAACGGGACGTTTAATAGAGAATGCGAAAATGGCCGAGAATTTGTGCGAAAACGGCGAAAATGTAACACACGTCTCGGTGCTCAGTGCTCGCCAAACTGAAGGGCTCTCTCGCAGTCTCGCGTCGCTCTGCTGGGCTTGCACATACCTTCGTGTTCGCAATTCACGGCACCGTGAAGTCTCTATTAAATGTTCAATATATACACAAGATAAATAGGTTACAAAAGGGCTGCTTGTATTGTAGGAAGATCCCGTAGTAGATGCTGCGAGGCTTCTTTGCTTTGGTCACTACTTGCGATATATATATCCAGATCGCTTTTAGCACGCGTTAGCATTAGC
>JAFFST010001706.1:42843-45343 GCA_022414735.1 Noturus placidus | reverse complement strand
ACCTCCAAAAATGTGACTCCTGCATTCTTCAATGCACAAAAGATACTAATTCTGAAATCACCGGAAAAAAAAATATATATATACACACACACACTGCAATGCCTGTGCTCTCTGTCAGTAAACTTGGAGCACACCCTCAGGCGGCCATGACGCTGTTTCAGCAAATCCTAAATTTAATCCATGTATTTAAAAAATGATATATATATATATAATGTATCCTACAATAGAAATGGTTCTGTACATCATAGACACACAATCAGCACTTACACTGTGCCTTTGTTTGCAGAAATGTATTAGATTTAATTTTGATTATTTGCAATAAAACAAGATCTTAGTCTCTGTGGAGTGTTTATTTTTTTTCACTCTGGCAACCCTGTGATTAACGGTCTTGCTCCTTCATTGAGAATGGGGCAGCGCGATTCCTGCCCCAGTGAGCGTCTTTTAGCACTCGTTTTAGTTTACGTTCATAGCCGCAATGATGAAACGTCTAGAACAGCAGCAAATCAAAAGACTCACTGCGTATGTGTTGATTATTAACCTTTAGTGAATGAGGAAACGCTTAATGAATGAGGGTCTCCGTGTATATGTATGCATACATCTAACCCCACCCCTCGCTCTAACCTTGACCAATCACAGCGTTATACACGAGTTGGCGTTTTCAGTAATTACACCTCTCCACTTGTAGTCCATATTCCTCCACAGAGTCCTAATAAGATCTGGAGGTAACCAAAGAAAGAAAAGCGTAGCGAACACGTCACAAATGAGATCTTCCACTCCTCAAAGAGGATAAACGGGACAAAAAGGCAAGTCGATCTGTTTGGTTTTGTTTTTTTCCCCCCGATCTCTCCTCCTTTCATGTGTGAATCAGTGGCTTTCAGCGCCGAAGAAAGCGACATCAAAAAGCTTTTAGACGTGACGCGAAACTTCTCGGACATTAGCGAGTCTGAGAGCTATAATAGAACAGTACTGATATATTATATTCTTTTATAATACGACAGGATGGGAGGAAATAGGTGTCCGTTGTCGCGGGGACATCCACGGGAAATTTCAATTAGATTCATGAACGAGGAAAGCAGAAAGGAAACGAGACTGAGCAAAAAAAACAACAACAAAAAAAAAAAGTAAACAGGAAAAATCATTGTAAAAATAAATAAATAAATAAATAAATAAAACATTTTCGTTTTAAAATAATTTTAAAAGATTTTTAAAAAGTCCATATTTTGTAAAAGTTGAATATATATATATATATATAATTTTTTTTTGTTGTTTTTGTTTTTTTTTGTTAAAGAAATGTAAGGTGAAGGAGATTTCCAGTTAATGATTACATCATTTTTTTTAATAATAATTATATATATCATTTATAAAAATTCATTCATTCAACTTTAAAGCTGAGCACACTTTTTTTTTAAGTAAATAATAATAATAATAATAATAATAATAATAATAATAATAGCTGATACATTATACATTTCACAATAATAATAAATACTGTATGTTCACTCAGTAACTAATATGTTAACAGTTCACCTATGGTCATGAAGGTTGGGTAATGACCGAAAGAACTAGATCGTGGATACGAGCGGCCGAAATGGGTTTTCTCAGGAGGGTGGCTGGCCTCTCCCTTACGGATCGGGTGAGAAGCTCGGCTATCCGAGAGGAAGTCAGAGTAGAGCCGCTGCTGCTTTGCGTTGAAAGGAGTCTGTTGAGGTGGTTCAGGCACCTGGAAAGGATGCCCCCTGGGCGCCCCCACAGGGAGGTGTTCCAGGCACATCCAGCTGGGAGGAGACCTCGGGGAAGACTGACGACTAGGTGGAGAGACTATATTTCCACACTGACCTGGGAACGCCTCGGGATCCCCCAGTCAGAGCTGGTTAATGTGGCTCGGGAAAGGGATGTTCGGGGTCCGTTGCTGGAGATGCTACCCCCACGATCCGATTACGGATCAGCAGTTGAGGATGGATGGGTGGATGGATGAATGGATGGATGGGTGGATGGATGGATGGATGGATGGATGGATGGATGGATG
Source organism: Noturus placidus (assembly GCA_022414735.1). Lineage (NCBI taxonomy): Eukaryota > Metazoa > Chordata > Actinopteri > Siluriformes > Ictaluridae > Noturus > Noturus placidus. The sequence continues at coordinate 43,317 of JAFFST010001706.1, read as the reverse complement.
GATGGATGGATGGATGGATGGGTGGATGGATGGATGGATGGATGGATGGATGGATGGATGGATGGATGGATGGATGGATGGATGGATGGATGGATGGGTGGATGGATGGATGGATGTTCACTCAGGTTCCATTAGTATGTTTACTAATATTACATTTTGTATAAACATAGAAATATTTCCTAACCAAGGGATTGAACCATTATATTATTCCTAAAGGGGATTATTTATTTATTTTTTAATGATACTTTACAAACTCACTAAGTTTTATAGTTATAATATATCAAACTTGTAGTATATTTTATGGATTGAGGTCTACTTTGATTATCCCTAGCACACATCAGTCGAAAGCTTTGTTATATTTTTATTCCAGAATCCTTGATTCAGAGGTTTTTTTTTTCTTTTTTCTCTCACTTCTGAGCTTTTATTCATGCTTCCTGTCTTAAAAGCAGAACTCGACGAGCAGCACTTTCACCG
>JAFFST010001703.1:18425-44362 GCA_022414735.1 Noturus placidus | reverse complement strand
ATTTTCTATATTTAGTCCATATGTTAGTATGAGGTCAAGAGTGTGACCACCATTATGGGTCGGTCCAATTACGTGCTGCTTAACCCCTACTGAATCTAAGATAGATACAACCGCGATTCTTAGAGGGTCTTCTGGATTTTCAAAATGAATATTAAAATCTCCGACGATCAATGCCTTATCTACAGAAACAACCAGGTTCGAGATAAAGTCTGCAAATTCTCTAAGAAATTCAGTGTATGGCCCTGGGGGTCTGTAGATAATAACTAGAGTAATTGTTTTTTTTTTTGTGGCTACACAAGTTATTTTTGTATAAAGAATTTCGAATGAATTAAATTTATTGCTAGGTTTATGTTTGATGTCTAGATTTTGACTATGAATGAGTGCGACACCTCCTCATCTACCAGATATGCTGGTAGGTGAAGTGACTATTCTAAATTGCCCCCTTGGTGTGAATAAGTGTTGGTATTGTGCATGGGGTTGCATCCCACAAATGGTGTATTCGTGCCTTGTGCCCAGTGTTCCCAAGATAGGCTCCGGATCTACCATGACCTTGACCAGACTCTGAGCAGTTACTGAAGATGAATGAATGAATTAATAAATTAAATAAATGAATAAAATATTTAATTTTTCTTCTTCTACTACTACTACTACTACTACTACTACTACTACTACTACTACTACTACTACTACTACTACTAATAATAATAATAATAATAATAATAATAATAATAATAATAATAATAATGGCACACGGTGGCTTAGTGGTTAGCACGTTTGCCTCACACTTCCAGGGTCCGGAGCTCGAGCCCCGATGGGGCCGTGTGTGTGGAGTTTGCATGTTCTCCCCATGCGTCAGGGGTATCCTCCGGGTACTCCGGTTTCGTCCCCCAGTCTAAAGACATGCATGGTAGTCTGATTGGTGTGTCTAAAAAGTGTCCATAGTGTATGAATAGGTGTGTGATTGTGCCCTGCGATGGACTGGCACCCGGTCCAGGGTGTACCCTGCCTTGTGCCCGATGCCTCCTGGGATAGGCTCCAGGTTCCCTGTGACCCTGAAAAGGAGTAAGCAATAGAAGATGGATGAATGTTTGGATAATAATAATAATAATAATAATAATAATAATAATAATAATAATAATTTTAAGTTTAATTTTCATAGCATCCTTATATACATGTAAGCCTACAACAGCCACAATATTGCAATTAAACTGATACTTAGCATTCTAGTCACAGATTAGCATTTTAATGAAGCTAATAATATTCATGTGTTCTATTCAATACCAGAAAGTGTGGTCTGAACCCAGAAATATGCTTCTTTTATATGTAAAATCCTTGCCCTTTTTCATGGGTTAAAACATCTGAGGCTAACCAAAAGTGAGACTCAAGATATGGCCCAGGCCTCAAGGACAGAGGTCTGCAAAACATAAGAGCTAAGCAAAAGGCCAGAGCAGATAAACCTTCACGGTGTCTATTATGTACCTAAACTACAGTAACTCCTTTAAATGTCTCTGATGTTCAGAGGGCAGCCTCAGGGCCAGTGTGGTACTAAAGACTTATGGAAACATATAATAAAGCTCTATCTCATTTGTGCGTGTCCTCATGTGCATGTCTGGCATTGCAAATCAAGAAGGACATAGCAGGTACTGTCATTTCAAGAACAAGCAGAATGTCCAATCCTTTCAACTCTCTGCATTAAATGAGCACTTTAGTAGACTCCGAATAACATGCAAAAATGAGAGTAATTGCATCTGACCTTTTGTTACTTCTCTCGGTGAATGAAAGGCAGATGACATTTTACTTACAAAAATTAATGAGCTACACATTGAATGCAGTGTGAGATGAACTGTTAGAGCTGGTGAGAAAGAAGCATTCCTGTGGTTCCTTCATCAAATATATTGGAAATTCAGGAATACAAGAATGAGAAAAAGGCTTTTCAAATTGTTTTGTTTTTCAGTTTTTTTTGGCTCACTACTTGTTTTTCTGACCTTTTTCCAATGCATTGCTGAAGGATATTTCAACAAAGGGCACATAACAGATGCAGGACGTCAGGACATTGGGACATGAGGGGATGTTTATGGTACATTCTTTTGACTTCTCATTTTCTTCATCCTGTTGTCTTTTCTTCCTGTAGTCTTCAATGGAATGTTCATGGAATGTTTTAAAAGTCCCACGCATGGGTAGCATCTTACATAATCTGCACCCACCTCCTGATGTTTGCATCCACTTAAAGTTTCCAGACAGCTAAAGATGACTTTCCTGAAAGAGCTGTTGTGTAAAAACATCGTAATGTGCTAGTTTCACATTGACTATTCATTCTAGCAATTCAGAATCTTTAAGAAAACATGAAATGTTATTTATTTCAGTCAGAACACCTACAGGCCACAAGAGATTTTAACATCACTAGTGCGGAGGATAAAGTTTATAACATACATATCAATGCTTGAATTGATGTAAGTGGATGCTTGGCCCAATCCCTAAGGCAACTCCACCTTCTCTTTATTTTCTCTAGCCCAAAAGCTTTGCTTTGAAGCGCATTTATCGGTGTTCGCCAAGAATGTGCTGTGAAAACCAGTTACTTTTATCCATAGAGGGTCTCGTTTCAAATGAGCTGCCTGAAAATGGTTGTTCACAGCTGTTCAGTTTAAATACATGATCTCAAGAGGAATGCAGTCATGCTGCAATTCCTGGCACACTGTGAAAATTACTGGTTAGGTGAGCCAACAAAAACACCTAGTATAACTCTGACTTTGATAACAAAATAGGGACATCTGATGCCTGCAGTGTTTGTCCAAGACCCACTCTGAAAGCTTCGAATCAAAACTGTGTACAAATGCACTTGAAGAAATTGTGATTAAAATTGTTCATATAAATATGAAAGACAATTAAGGACATTTGCTGAATAGTTCTTCATAGTAAATTCTGTAATGCAAGCAGTTGAGCAGCTAAATCTATAAATCTATGAATATTTCAAAAGGTTACATTGCAATCAGTACACACAACTGATATCCAGTAAAATCTCTCTGAGGTGTGTCTTTTTTTTGGCTTTCCCACTGTACTTGTATCTTTAAGGATCACTTATATAGTTATATCCTATAGCTCTTTCTTCCTGATCAGTCAAACATAACCTACCAATTCAACATAATCATCTCATTATTCTGGACAATTAAGCTTGTAATGATAAATTCTATAAATTCTGTTAATTATTTTGTCAGTGTTTTCTTAATGTCTTTGGTAGCTTTCAGTTCACATACATGAACCTGGCGACCTTAAGCACTGTAACAAGCCTAGACAGCATCACTTAGAAATTGTCCTTTGTTGGTTGTGTGTATACAAGTAGTTATGGGGGAAACACATCAATAAGGCTACAGAACACTGCACCTTGGGTAACACCTACTGTATACCACTAGAGGCACTTCTACTTAAATAACCTAAACACAAAAGGACCTCTGTTTCATTTCTTCTATCAACGTTTTAAGGAAAATTTTACCTGATACTCATGTAAAAGATTATAATGTGTGTGGAAAAAAAAGAAGATGTATTGCTTAACCCAGGTCTTGTACCAGATATCCCTTCTTGTCCCCTTGATCAAAAGAATCTGTGTTCTGGACAGACCAAGTCATGCTGGCAATCTAAATTTCTCCACGGACGGTGATGTTGATTCTGGAAACCTGTACATAGATTTGGCTATGGTTATAGGGGAACAGCTCTAGCACTAGGGCCATGTGGGAGGGAACTTTATAGAGTGAGTGCAGAAGAGGGGGAAATTTTGGGAGAGGTTGCAAGCAATCAGAGAAGCAAATAGAGAGCAGGAGTTAGGAAGCAGTAGGCAGATCTCACTAGAGAATCTTAGAGAGCAATGCTCAATCCACTGACAATTCCACACTCAAACCACCAGGAAGAGGAAGGATTGTTGTACAATTCCTTGCTTTGGGATGTTAGAAGCGCCCTCTCCTCCTCACAGGTATGTCTGTGCCAAGGACAATTCAAAGGACTAAATTTTAGCACTGATTTTTAACTGTAAGTCCTATATATGGACATTGCAATCTCCATCTCTTTGGTTGTGTTGTGCACTTTGGATCAAGGGTCAAGGATTATTTTTCAGTGATCTGGACTTACGGAAATTAATTTTGGCTGTAAAGATTGTTGATTTATGTAAATCTTATGAAGATGCAGCCTGTTCTTATATCTTGGTGGGTGTGGATGTTGCTGGGCATTGTTGGGGTACAGTCGCAACCTCAATCACAGGGTCAATCTCCTAGTCAGGAGCAAGAGTCCCCTTCAAGTCCCTGGAGGCAAGTGATCCAATGGGAGAACAATGGACGGTTGTTTAGCCTGCTCAACAGTGGAGCTGAATACATCCCTGCTCGGGGACAGGAACAGGACAGAAGTCACAGAGTAGTTTTAGCTGACAGCACTAACAGAAGGTCCCGACCAAATGGAGGAAATGTGCGCAGACAGGCACCTTCCAGAGGTAACTCAGAAACCATCAGGGGCCAGGCCAGACACCCCTTTGGATTTGGGCAAGTTCCAGAAAATTGGCGTCAAGGTACTGCTGGTACTGGTGAATCAAGTCGGTATCAGTCACCAAGCACACGTTACAGAACTTCCTCTGGTTCTTCTTCCTCATCATCATCCTCGTCTTCTTCCTTCAGTGTGCCATCTTACCCACAGTACCCTTTCCAACAGCAGCCTCCTTATTATGCCCCATATGAACCATTTGAACCACCATTCCAAGGAACAGGGTATTCAGCAGACCCTAGTGGAAGTTTCACAGGAGTAAGGTATGGTGGTGGTGGTGGTGGTGGTTATTCTGCTGGAAGTTATGGTGGCGGTGGTGTATTTACAGGAGGAGGAGTGGCTCCTGTGGCTCCTGTGGCTCCTAGGTCAGAAATTAGGGATGACAGTTACCGCTACTATCCACCATATGCTCAACCATTTCCTGCTGCTCCTGCCCAAAATGCACAACCTCCATTCTCAGATGGTTTGGACCGCCGGTACACACACAGCTTATACAATGAGGAAACAGCAGGTCTTCCTGATACAAGTAATGCTGCAGAATCAGTTTCAACTGGTGTAGGCCAACCTGCCCTGCAAAGCCCCCAGTATGAGCAGTTTCCACCATTTGGAAGGCCACAACCTCTGCCTCCGTTCATTCAGCAACCAGCACGTAACCCTCTCAACTCCAACTTTGCAGAGAACCCCGCCACAAATGTAGGAAGTGTCTACCGACCTCAGCAAAGAGGTATAGTGACATCTACACACTGCACCATTTCTTCAAGAAATCCAATTTTGCATGTGCTGCAAAGCTTATAATATTCAGATTTTATTTCAGCAACTTTCAGTTTTATGTGCAAATAAAACTAGCAACAAGTATAGCTGTATTCCTACTTTTTATCAGTTCCCTAATTCCCATGTGTTATGTTTAGTCTGAACTATATAACAGATGACTATTCTGTGTAGCTGTAACTTATTCACTGTGAACCTCACCATGGTTTAGGACACCACAGAGGAATTGTATGGTAATGGTAGGGCGGCTGTGGCTCAGTCGGTAGAGCGGGTTGTCCACTAATCCACTAACCGTGGGGTTGGCGGTTCGAATCCCGGCCCGGGTGATCCCATGCCGATGTGTCCTTGGGCAAGACACTGAACCCTAAGTTGCCCCCAATGGCAAGCTAGCACCTTGCATGGCAGCTCTGCTACCATTGGTGTGTGAATGTGCTCTCATTAGTAAGTCGCTTGTAAATGTAAAAATGATATTTCTGTAAAGCTGCTTTGAGACAATGTACCATTGTAAAAAGCGCTATATAAATTAAATTTATTATTATTATTATTGTAATGCAGTTGCACAGCTGGTGGTAATGTAAAATGGATGCTCTTGTGGAGTATGCTTCAAAATCCTTCCTTCTCTCTCTTTGATGGAAAAGGAAGTGAAGAAAAAAATAGAGAGATCTAAAAAATGTAGCTCTCTTGCCATCTCCATGTGTATCCTGGCAAGCATGGCTCCTTTGCCTCGGACAAACTTAAGCTCCGGGGACTCAAACTAAACTGTTTGATTCCGAAGTTATTTGCTTGTACAGCTGGGAAGGGACATTATATTCTACTAGATTTCGATGTTTTCGTCTTTGAACTGACATTCTTCTTTGACATGAATGCATTTCTCATTCGCTTTGTGCTGTATTTCGATTTACAAATGAATGGAACTACAAGCTTATCTCATCTCAACAAGTGGCCCCGTTATTGGAACCAGGTGTTGTGAAATCTGAGAGTGTATGTGTAGCATATGGCCAGGCATTCTGTATAAAATGTTCTCATTGTTTTTGGAGAGTTGGCAGTGACTTCATCAAGCCAAAGGGTGGTTGAGGGGTTGGGTGGGGTGCTGGTGGGGGATGGTGGCTGTTTACAGGGTGAATGATCCTAGTATGTGCAACAAAGGGTGGACTGAAATACGTAAGTATTATAGTATTTGGGTGTGGGGTGAAAATAGCAGCAATATGTTACTTGATTATTGTTATAGAAAGTTCTCCCAACACATAGGGTTGCAACAAGAATTTTTTTTTTTTTTTTTTTTTTTTTAAAGAAATGTTTATGTTTTTCAGGTTCCAAAAGAGTGTGTGTTAATTGAAGAGAGGAGGTGACTCAGGGAGGCCATATGAGACCTATTCATAGCTGAGGCCAAAAGGCTTATTTTGTAATGTGGAACTCTTTTGCATGCAAGTGATCTCAGTTTCTAAAGTAACAGTCTGACAGAAAAAGGGTGGACACTCTGTTTATGAGAAGTTACAAAAGTAAAAAAATAAATAAATAAAACGATCTACATGTGTTTTGGATGTTTCTGTAAGCATGGGATTTACCAATTTTCCTGTTTGTCACGTAGTTACATGAGTTAATTATCAGAATACAAAACAGCCTGAAAATATTTCCTTCAGTGAGACTTCACATCTCAACACCAGGCCAGATTCCATACCTACCTCCCTCAACCATCCACCTTATTTGTTTTTAAAAGCTGCTAGGTTTTGAAAAGCACTTTTCTAATGTTGGTGTTATGCATATGCCTGTTGTAGCTTCTTATAGTGTGTATCATATAGTGAATGCATCCAAATTGTGGTCTGAGTCAATATTTATGGTGAACCACAACTAAAGTGGAAAAATGCTCAGTGTCTTTATCAGTTAATTAAGCTTCAATGGAAAATTCTAAGCATAGTATGGCTGGGGTTAACATTCTACATGTAGTAGTAATAAAAAAAGCATCATATACTGTAAGTACATCAAACTGTTTGAAGTAGGGGCGGGAAGAAGAATCTGCAGCCTCTCCTTTTCACACTGCTGTTACACTATTTACTAGACCTGACCCAGGAAGCCTCAAAGACTGGTTCAGAGAGAGATGACAAATCGGATGTGTACTCAGAACTGAGAGTGCCAGAGCACATAGTTGAAGCACTCATTGTAGAAATGTGCAGCAAACAACTCTTAAAAGGTCTATAGTCATAAAAGTTTGGTGCTTAGGGGTTCTCTGTGCAGCATTTTTGCTGATTTAAAGCCGCCCTTGTCTTGTCTAGTTCCTTAGCCATAAGAGGAGCTAAAAGGCTCAGTTAGTGGTGATATATATATATATATATATATATATATATATCTCAAAGTGTTAAAAATATTAGCTCTGATAGCCATCATGTTTTTTTTCATCTCTTCTCTCTATTTATTCTTATAGCAGAGTTGGTTTGGAACCAGAAAGGAAGTGAGATCATTGTTGTTCTACTGTCTGTGCTTGCTTTATCTCCCTATCGTGCACTGATGTTCTATATATTTGGGTTTTATTAGGCTTTGTACTATTCTTGGTGGGTATGTGCAATGCATACAACGTTTCAACATAAGAGATTTTGGTTTAAAGGATTATCTGAAATTAGATGTTCATCATGATGACATCAAGTTTAAAACTGAACCCTTAGTAAAAAAAAGGGGGGGGGGGTTCTGAAAGACTTATTTTGTGAACCTTTTCTGAAATTAAACTTTTTTTTTTTTTTGGTAAAGTTTTACATAGTACCTTTAAGAGTTCCTGCAGATGGAACTGATGGAACCTTACTAGCGTAATAAATATACATTTTCTATGCAATCCCGGTGCATTCTGTCTTTAGTGTGGTTTATTTAAACAGGTAAGAACCCAGCAATCATACTCAGATGTGGCTCAAAATAAACCGTTTGAAGAATATATGAGTGATGTAGTCTCAGCCCAGTTCCAGTTGAACCAGAAATGACATGTATTTTGGATTGTGGGCAGCTAAACTGATCTGTGAGGTGCAAACTCAGCCAAAAGGACAAAGCAGTAGTGCTGCAGAAATATCATATGTTCTGGTGATTTGGACCAATGAATAAAAAGAAAAAAAATGCATATGCTATACACAGTATTTTACAGAATTAAATTAAATGAAAGTGTTTTACAAGTATGTATTTAGCCGTAAATAGCCCTCAGACAACAGTTTTTTTTTTTTTTTTTTTTTTTTTTTTTTTGCTTTTTGATTTGTTTCATGAATTGCCGTGTGAAACTAATCCATTCCAAATCGCAAAGAAACTGAAAAGTATATTTTTTGCTCTGATTTGTACTCAACAATGGATAATATGTGTGAAAGCACTGTAACAGAAATAGATCTAGATCTATTTATATCTAGTTTTAGATCTAGTTTTAACAGTATTCATTCATGTACTGACCACAGATTGATCAAAGTTCTCTTTTGTGATTAGGATTGCCTGACCTGGTGCCTGACCCTAACTACATCCAGGCCTCCACGTACATCCAACGATCCCACATGTACTCCCTTCGCTGTGCCTCTGAAGAAAAGTGCCTCTCTAGGTGAATATTTTTTTCTTGACCATTTAGAAGTTTTAAAGATCTAACCTTGGATTTTTTTATACTCTGCAAAAGATTTTTTTTTCCCCAGTACCAATAAGCTTGTTTTATAAAGGAAGCTGTCAAGTGTGACAGTCCTAATTAACTGTGGCTGTAATATATCACTGCTTACTGTATATGTTTTTTTTTTTTTTTTTTTTTTTTTTTTTTTTTTTTTTTTTTTGTCGTTAATGGCCTGGGAAATGTTTGTCTTTTCTACAGTACAGCCTACAGCTCTGAGATCACGGACTATGATGTCAGGGTCCTGCTACGCTTCCCTCAGCGAGTTAAGAACCAGGGAACGGCTGATTTCATGCCCAACCGACCGCGGCATACATGGGAGTGGCACAGCTGTCACCAGTGAGTCCAACCCAATTATCCTATTTCCTTTGAGTCTCTGTAATGACAGGTTTAGGTCTTATACTGACCTACATGGGTCGACAAATGGAAAACAAAATATCAATGATACCAATAATTGAGTTTTAATCAATGAAATGAGCAAGTAATAAATATTCATTCCAGTCTGATAATTCTGTACAACCTGGTATGAAATTTCCACTTCTAATGTCATTGTTTTCTCATTTGTTGCAGCATGTAATAGGATTTTCTCTTTGGATGGGGATTAGACTGCAGGCTTGTTTAGCTGTTGGCCATTATCATGACTAAATTCCAGACAGCTCTATATCTAACCTTAACTGAGCTTAATCAAAAATAAATTAAATTCTGTCTCCGTCTGCCAATATTATCTGAATAGAGCTGAGTTTTACCCCTGAGGGCTGTAGAACAGCAGCCTATGCAGTTTATACCAAAAAAAAAAAAAAAGTTCCCTGCTAACTATATGGATTACATTAAGAAAAGCTGTAATTTATCTCTGTGAAAATGTACACAGTGGATGCTCATTCTCATGATTAAAAGGTTAGAACTTGCCTCAATCTCATTAGTGAGCAAGGAGAATAAATAACAAAAAAGAAAAAAAAAACACGATTTGAAAGGAAACAGATGATGGTCAGATTTCACTTCCATGACTGGGTAGACAAAGTTCTCTGTCCGTATGTGACCTGGAACTCTTTATTACTTTCCATTGTTGTCCTACATCAGCACTGGACAAGCAGAACTGAGGTGAGAGGTCACTGCTGTGCAGGTGCAGTCTGAATTTCCAGATCCCTCAATGGTTGTCACATGCAACTGGAGGACCTTAGTGAAATATTTCACCCCTGTCTGTTTGTATAAGGGTGTATTCTTTATCGCATGACGTCAGGAAGGTTGATGAACAGCTTTGTGTAAGCACCGAGTTAAAGTCTCAGAATCAAACGGATTCACTATAGAGAAGCTCATGCCATATTATCAATCTATAGTCGAGTTAAACTGTGTGACATTTGACAGTGTCATGTGACAGCTTTGCATTTTGACTCAAGCAGTCAGTTCATTTAGTAATGTTCCATATTTAGGCAGTGATTTACTAAGATCTTATATAGAAGTGATAATTTACATCCTAAATAGTGAATGCAAATAATGCGCTGAGTATGAGTATTGTGGCTATAAGGCATATGTGAAATAAATCCGTTACAAGGCTTTAAACGGGGTTAGACTTGGAGGTGAAAGGAAATTTATGACAGTAATAAGAAGCCAACATTCTATGTCATACAACCCAAAAAAAATCCAAAAAAGTTGGGACGCCATGTAAAAAATGTAAATAAAAACAGAATGCAATGACTCAGAATACAACAGAGAAAACACATCAAATGTTTAAACTGAGTGAATGTCATGGCCAGGAGTTGTCTCAAAAAAAGTTGGGACAGGACAACAAAAAGCTGGAAAAATAAGTGTTACTAAAAAGAAACAGCTGGAGGAACATTTTGCAATAAATTATGTTAATTGGAAACAGTTCAGTAACATGACTGTGTATAAAAAGAATATCTTAGAGAAATAGCCATATGGAAAAGTACCTCATGCCCATGTTTAAATATGGTGGTGATTCTTTAATGTTTTGTGGCTGTTTTTTTTTTTTTCTACCAGAGGACCTGGACATTTTGGTAGGGTACACGGCATCATGGACTCTATCAAATATCAACAGATATTAAATGAAAACCTGACTGCCTCTGCCAGAAAGCAAAAATTGGGCTTCCAGCAAGACAAAGGTTCAAAATATACATCAAAATCAACACATAAATAGTTTAGTGACCACAACATCAAGGTCCTGCTATTGCCATCCCAGTCCCCTGACCTGAAACCCATAAAAAACCTGTGGGGTGAACTGATGAGGAGAGTCCACCAGCGTGGACCTCGAAATGTGAAGTATCTGGAGTGATTCTGTATGGAGGAACGGTCTCACATCCCTTGCCATGTATTCTCTAACCACATTAGGCATTATAGGAGAAGACTCAGAACTGTTACCTTGGCAAAGGGAGGTAGTAAAAAGTATTGACTAAAAGGGTGCCAATAATTGTAGCACACCTATATTTAACATAGATTTGTATTATATATATATAATTCTTTTTTTTTTCAGTTACATTCCTTCTTAAATAAGTTTGAATTACATCATACATAACGCTAAAAATGTTCTTTCATTACTGGGTGTCTACCTGTACTGTGTCTGTCACCTTCTCATCCTGGAATGAGGGAATGAGGAATGAGGAGAACATTCTATCCTGGTGGAAACTCTGAGTCAAGCTCCCTGCCAATGCCTTTCTGGTGGAAAGTAGCTCTGCAAAAGCCCTTGGCTATTTTCATTTTAATGCTATAACATGAAACGTGAACAATTCCTTTCTGATTCAGTATTCTCCAGCATGTATTACATCATCTGCCAGACTCCTACTAAAACACGCCTTACCTAAACACTTAACTCATACACTGGGAAAGTCTCTAATTTCACAAAAGGAGCAGTGTTGAAATATTGACTTCATTGATGTTTCATAGTGCTTCGTTCATTTGAATCTGCATTTTGTCAGGCTAATTGAAATTCCCTTGAGTTCCAATTTCTACATCACTGCCAAACGGGTAACAAAAGGTGTGAGGTGAGACTGAATTGAGGTTCTTAACACTAGTCACTGCTTGTTGAACAGCTCTTGCAGTAGTCTGTGACTGATTGAATTGCCCCCGTGGCACTCGAACCTAACATTACCAACGTACACGGCACTCTCAAAGTGCTGCAAGCTGACAAGCAAAATGAACAAGTGCAAATGAAAGAGAATTGCTTGCGTTGTTGCTTTTATTAGATTATGTTGACTGAATGAATGAATCACTCTCTTTCACACACTCTTCCCGTTGCAGACATTACCACAGCATGGACGAATTCAGTCACTATGACCTACTGGAGGTGAGCACAGGGAGGAAAGTAGCAGAAGGACACAAGGCCAGTTTCTGTCTGGAGGACACCACATGTGACTTCGGCCATCTTAAACGCTACGCTTGCACTTCCCATACACAGGTACAACCCATCTGTAGTCAAATTCAGTCCTGAGTCAATTAGGACAATATTTGACAGTATCCTTTTAACAAAATAAAAACAACATCCTGAATAGATTGTACAGTAAGAAATTAGCTAAGTCTCAACCCTTGTTTCAGTAGAACAGTGGATTTGTGCCAAAGAATTTCTGCTGTAATCATAATCAGGACTTCACAATCCGCTCATACTGAAAATCCTTTCAATGCACTTAGTATTGTTTCACTTTATAGCTAAGATATTCAGTAACTGAATATGAATAGATTATGCAGTGTTTTAAACAGATTTCTCACCTCAGAAGCGGAAAGTGGGGACTCTTCAAGCTACATATTGGGGGGGGAGGGGGATGGATGTCTCATTTGTTAGCATCAATCGACCCAGCTAACTGTGAAGAGTGATATATTTACATCCACACGTCCTTAAAAGTGAACTGTATCGTCAATGTTATAGATTTAACAATCGAATATGCATGTACATTGATTGATCTAAAGGGAATACTAGTATATACTGTACAATATTACTAATTTAAAAGTAAAGAAATGTTACTTTGTTTACTGTCAATTAAACAGTTGGAGGTTTGAAAAACTCCAAGTTACAAGTCTTAGTCAAAACCACTTTTGGTTTAACTCTAGATACGTATATAGATATGAATGTTTGGAGCACTAAACATACAGATATAGATAGTGGCATTGAATCACAACCTTACTTTATGGTGTATAGACTAGTAGAAGAGGGTTTTCCTCAAGTTGTATTGCTCCTGTCACGGCTGGCTTACTTATTAGAAATATAAACTATATATCTGTTTTTTTGAAAGCTGCTTTGTGGCAATATATGTTTTTAAAAGTGCTATACAAATAAAACTGATTTGAATTGAAATGTCTAACCGCTGTTTTGTATGCTGGAAAACTCATTCTCTTTTAATCTTGTTTTTAAATGCTCCTCCAGGGTCTCAGTCCAGGTTGCTATGACACGTACAATGCAGATATTGACTGCCAGTGGATTGATATCACAGATATCAAGCCAGGAAACTACATACTGAAGGTAATAACATCCATATGAGCTTAATGCAATCCAGAACACTTTCACTTTGTGTTTCACGTGCCAGTTTGTTCCATTTCTTGGACCATTCCAATGTCGCTAATTTAAAGTATGCTAATGACAGTAACATATGGAATCCAGAAGCAGCTAAATGCTAGCAGAATGTCTCTTTATTTGGGGTATTCCAGTGCTTCCATAAAAAGGGGCCGGATCACAGTTAAGGAGAGGTACATCTGTACTAACAGTTTTGTTTTACAAGCTTGTCAGAAACCAGCACATAGCAAAAAGACAACTTGGGATAACTGGAAAATCTAAAGAACTAGCAAACTAGAACTAATTAAATTAAAGCATAACAAAGAGAGTACAGATGGAAAGTTTGTGCAGCTTAACATACAAAGCCTCGCTAATGGCACAGACAAAGAATGTTGTGTTCACACATTGTTTACGAGGTGAAAACAAACTACACACAGATGCTAACAATCAAAGGAATGAGATTTAGCAGGAGCTATGGCAAGCAGGGAATAGGAAGCAAACAAGGCAGTCCTGTGACAACCACAAACAGAACCAAGCCTAAATAAATGCTATATGCTGACAACGTTACATTTTCACTCAGAGATTATAAATAGGATTGGGTAATTGTCACCACCTGTCCAGTTTTAACCCAGATAGTTCATTTGTCAGGTTGTGTGTCTAGTTTTAATGGTCATTTGTATGTTTTTTACAATGTTCTTCCAAATTTTGTAGGGGGAACAATAAAATGTTTCGGCTAGTTTATTTGCCACTTCCCCATTCCCACTGGTAGAGGTTTAAACCAATTGGGTCATTTAAAACAATTGGAGTTTTTTATTTATTTTATTTTTTTAACCAACTGCCAATCATATAGACAGCTGCCACAAGTCAGAGCATGTGTCTAAAAAGAAGTGAAAAAAGAAAGAAACAAAATGAGGCAGAAATTTGCATTGGATTTCATTTTAGATTGCACAACCTGGTTTTGAAGAACAACCCATTGCTAATAGTTGTGAGGTTTAATACAAAATACAACTCGGATAAACAGCAGTGAGTCAAATGAAAGCTTGTCCATAAATGTGTGTTGAGGTAATAATGATGTCTGATTTTGCCATGGGTAGCAAAAATAAATGGGATTGGAATAAACCCGCTTACTTAGAATAACTCACTTATCATTTCTCTCTATGTCAAAACACGTGTTCTATATGTACAACTAAAAGAACATGCTAGACCTTGGATATTTAACTGAAGGAGCTTTTCATTTTCTATCAAATCCAGCTGCTAGAGGAAAGTCTTTCAACAATGTGAATGATGCTGCTGTAATGTGTTTGGTATGCTCCTATTTCTCTAATTGTACTGTCAGTGCTAATATAAGGCAAGCAAATACAGATCTGCCTTATGTTTCTGAAAAATCAATGCTATCAGAAATGCTAGTGACAGAGGCTTTACTTATCTCCTGATTCCTGATCGGAGATCTTTTTATTATTATTATTATTATTATTATTATTATTATTATTATTATTATTATTATTAAGATTAAACTAATAATGTGATGTAATAATATATCTCTTCATACTTTTCTAAACTCCAGGTTCAGGTTAACCCCAAATACTTTGTGCTTGAGTCGGACTTCACCAACAACATTGTCAGGTGTAACATTCACTACACCGGGCGCCTTGTCCGAACAACGAACTGCAAGATCTCCCAGTGAGTTAATACACTTTACTGTGCAGGCTAAATTGTTTATTTTGCTCTACTTAAGCATCATGTTCTGGTAATACATTGCAATGGCTGTCTTGTTGTCTTAAGCCATCTATTCAATTTTCACAGCAAGGTTGCAAATTTGATTTCAGATTTTCCAATAGATCTTTCATTTTTCCCCACAAATCCTGTTAACTGGATGAAGCTGAAGTTTGATTAATAGTTTATGTTTTCCGTGTCAAGTTTTCCCCTTTTATTTGTCAAAGCATGCAATTGTGATATGAACAAAGTTTATATTCTTCTTGAAATCTCATAAAGAGATGTGTAGTCCCATGATTGAGATGCCATTCATGTCCACTTCTCTTAAACATGTATGTAAAAGTAGTAAAAGTAAAAGATTTTAAATAGAATTGTCCTTTATGACATCCTGTGCATGTTTTAAATCCATGTTAAATTCAATAAATCCTATCTACAGCCATTACAAAACAACTTTATGTCTGTCCCAGCTCTCTATAATTACACTTTAGCTTGAAATATAATCATTAAAATATTTTTTTTTTTTGCATTAATGTGTGAATCAATTTAACTACTCATGCTTGAAAGACTCTTTCCCATGACTTATTCATTATAGGTTGTGAAAATCGTACAGTACTTTTAAGTCTTACAACGTTCACTCCATCCTGTTAGCTGAACACATTCACCCCTATGAAATGTTCTGGATAGACAACAAGCATGGGTACTTGTTAGCCACATTTTGCTAAGTCTATGCTAAAAAGTAAAACACGACTCAGTTATTTTCAACCATGTTTTAAGAGCAAAATGTAGTAAAAAAGCATGTTAAATTAAGAGATAGGTAGCAAATTTTTTCTGACAAATTAAAATAAATATTTTACATTTATTATTGAAAAATAAAATGTGATTTTTAACAGTAACAATGGTTAAATAACAGCAAAATCATGAAATCACCCAGATAACAAAAACTGTTTTATTCAACAGGTAGCCAAACATCAACCTCATGACGTAGATGTGTCCGGTCAAAAGGATAAGAATGCAGTTAATGTTAGCTAGCTAGCACATTTTCTAAGAAGTGTATTCCATGAAAAGTCAACCTGACGGCAAATTGAATGAACTGAGGACTTTTAAGAGCTAGTTTAAAAATGTTGTTACATTTAATAAAGACCTGCATTGCACTAGCTAATAGACAACGAATCAAGCGCTGGTCTTATCTTTGGATTTTCTTCTCTCTTGTAGGTCTTGATTGCCAGACTTGTTGAAGCAGATGATGATATCCTGGGATTGAAGCTGTTCCACTGAAATGTGAATGGAACAATAGTTGTTGTTTTTGCCCATGTTGTTGTTTAGGTGTTGTTCTGGTCACTTACATTGATTGGAAGCTGGAAGTCAGTGTGTACTACATATATACTCAAGTTATGTACTGACACCCCAATTACGCCACGCAGTGGGGTACCAAAATGGAGTTATTTTACTTGTACCATATTTCCAACATGTCCTCTTCAACATAGTAATCTCACACCAGAACATCCATAAAGCCTTGACACTGTATGATTTGAGTTATTCCAGCCATATTAGAGTCAAAATTTCTGCAAAACCATAGGCTGCACATACATTCCTAGCTCACAAACTCACAATAAATCATAAGACTTAATACACAATGTGGTATCAAAGAACATATAAACTCGTAATGCCTGGCTTTAGATGTAAGAATAGCTTTTAGAAACACTGGCTTATTCTCACCATTCTTTTCTTGGGATGGTTATGTTTAGCAAAAGCATTCGATTAGATTAAAACCATTATATCAAATAAAGACAGGTGCTGAAATGCAAACTGAGCCCCAAAAGGGTGCTAGTAAACTGTAAATCATCACTTCAGATCAGGAAAAGTCCCTGAAACCCTCATTTCCATTGTCAGGAGAAGACGATATATAGACCCGTACAACTGGAAGCAATCATGCTGTTGAAAAGTCCCTTATTTCCAAAACTCTCCACTGAAATGAAGGTGAAATAATGAAATGTGGTTTAAAGGGATGTCCGTGAATTTTGCATGCATGAGTCACCTACTATCATAGCCAGTATGTTCAGGAAATTCACTTTAGCTTGACTGAGGGAGCCTTGAACAGATTCTTGTTCTGAAAATGCCAGAGGGGATTAGACATTTTGAATGAAAGCCTTATATCCAAGTGCTGGCTAAAAGGTTTATATTAACTTTAGAAATTGGCTTTTTTTTGTTATCGTGATGGTTTACAGATAATGTCTAATTTAGCAATCGAGTAGTCACCTCTTACAAGAAAACACATGGTAGATGAATAAGAAAAGTTTGCGTGCATCTGATAAATTGGCAGCTTTGTTTTTTTGCTCAGTGATTCTTATAGATCAAAAGTTTTTTTGTGTCTGTTACATTGTAAGATAAACTTGTATCATGTGAGCAGTTATGGCTTGTATACGTATATTGTTTTCACTACCAACACTGGTCCGATGCCATACTGTAGGTCATCATAATCTTGTGATGTGTGACGTGTGACTGTTCCTCCACTATTATATGGCATTAGCTCGAAAAAATAGGAAATGATTCTAACTGCATTATTTTTCTCAGTTTTTTTTTTTTTTTTTTCTTAAAGGAAAGTCTCGAGTACTGTTTTAGAACATTAATTGCTGTAATTGTTACATTGTAGGCATTTCTTCTTCCTTGATTATTGCATCTGATTCCTACCTTCATTTAATAGCTGTGCTGCAGCAGAATGTAACTAAGATGATACTACTGTTGCAAAGCTAACATCGCAAAGCTTGAAATTTCTTACAAGCTCAATGCCATCTCAACCTACCTCTGAGAGAGAGTTAGCTATTTTTTTTTTTCCAATTTAAGATGTGCAGTAGAGAAAACGTCCCTTTATTGCTACACTTGAAGGAACTCATAGTATTTACAATACACACTAAATGCATCGCAACTCAATATATGATTTGTAATAATTCATAAATGCTTATTTGGAACAACCTTCCATGTGACAGATTTTATTATCGGTATTGTACATTATTATTCAATGCCTTCTGAATGTGTTAAAACTGGGGCTCTTTTAAACAAAGTAACAACTTCAATATGGAGCTATATTACCTGATGTATAGAAATGATCAGACTTTTGTGATGGGGTTATGTACAACAAAACACAGGGCATGGGATCTTGTTCGTTACATTCATTTTGATCATATAAACAAAGTTCTTGTATTTCATTCCTGCATTTCTTCTAATTGGTAGCAAGGATTGATCCTTGGTTTCTTATCAAATTCATAACACAATGTGAAGATTTGCACATTCTTCTTTTTTCAAGTTTATTGGTTGTTTTCTTTGCTTGAGAACAATTATTTTTTAGACCGTATACTGGATCATCAAATAAAGACCAAAGAGTAATACAACCACTTCCAAAGTGTTCTTGAATGTTTGAAACGCTCCCTTGCATTGTGCGCCATATTTTAATGCGCTTTTATTTACTTTTGGTTCAACATGTACCACATGTACCCCATCCAGGGTGTACCCTGCCTTGTACCCCATGCTCAAGGCAATCAATCACAATATTCTAATATTTGAAAACAATGTTGACTTTGCCCTTCGGTTGTTGCCAACTCTCAAGAATGAATAAATTCTTAATAAAAATCCAGTCCTTCTGTTAAAAACGAGAATGGCTGAGTGAAACACATTGCATTGTTAATGTCTATAGACAGTAATATAGTATGTTAGCTCTTCTATAATGATGTTAATCATGTTTGTTATATAGGATTACAATCCCTGTAGTGTTTGCAAGCCCTTGAAAATTACTCCAGCAAAGCTTCTGGGGGAATAATGATGGCATACTCAGATTTATCAAGTGAGCTTTCTGCTTCCTCATAGTTTCACTGATGAGCTCACTACATCTCCAGAGGGTTCTGCAGTGAGACCTGGCTTCCCTTGTTCACTCGTTTTAATGCCTAGGGCAAGTAGGGGGCCATTTCTCTTCAAAGAGGGTTTTGATAGTTTGACAATGGGTCTGGCGTCATACTACCATCTCGTTTAGAAGCCTGAATGTTAACAAGGCTACAAAGTCGCTTTCACATGTAGGCCTTAACCATGTTATCTTCCCAGGGCACTCTAAGCTCTAGAGGAGGACCACAGTACAAGGTTTGGTTTGTTTGTTTGTTTGATCTTGTTTCTGGAAAACTCCTGGCCCAGATTGTACATCATCATTTAAACCCTTTGCGCCACCTAGTTATCTGGCTTTTGGTATAGGTATGAACAGCTTGGATTGATTTTGGCAAATGTTCGAGTTTACAGGATGCAGGTGTAGGTAATGCATTGTGGTTCTTCAGCCATGCTTCCAACACTGCTGCTTGACATGTGAGCACCTTGTTAGGCCAGCAGATGCATCCGACTTTTTAGCCTTGTCTTGGAGCTGATCAGAATGTGTTTTTATTTTGTGGCTGAAGAGCAGAATTTGATGGAGATCACATGTTACAGACAATTTAGAGATGCCAATCAGCTTACAACATATGTCTTTGGACAGAGGGGCAAAACCAGAGTACCCGGAGAAAGCCCTGAAGGCATGAGGAGAGCATGCAAATTCTGCACGCAGGGCAGAGGTAGGAATCAATCCCCCAACCCTGGAGGTTGAGGTGAACGTGCTAACCAAAGTAACCAAGTAAATCTCACTCTACAGTATGAGGTTGTAAGCATATTATAATCCCCAGAATCACCCTGAAGCATGCTGGCCTTAGCTGAATTTATTGAAATTTCCAAAAGTCAAACAAAACAAGTCATAGATAACTATCTTGAAGTGCAATATCCATGAATTTAGTGAAGCAGAAAAGAAACAGACTCTGTTTGTAATAATAAATTAGTATTAAAATTAGGATGATAATGATACTAGTAATAATAATAAATGAGGTAAGTACATTTGAAGGGGAAAAGAACAGATTACACTGACAGGAACAAAAGCACACTGTGTTTGACTAGCAAATGTTTGAGAATTGAGAAGATGATAGCAACGGTTTAATTAGCAGAAAAATGTCTTTAATTTCAATTGGACATGTAAGGAATTTTTAGCATATTTTTAAACATATCCATTAAGTGCATGGTGAACATCAGGCACACAAATGGAAATATACCCTGGATGGGACAATTGTCCATCGCAGCTCAACTTTTTCTGGAGCACACTGTCAAAACTTTCTGAGGAAAAATATGTATTTCCTTGCACACAATGTACGTATACACACATTGCACTTATCTTTGGAACTGTCTACTATTATTTGAGGACTCTGAGCTTTTTCTCTCCATGTTAATACACCCACAACCACCACGGTCTGTATCACAGCACCCGATCAGTGAATTCCACTGCCATGACATCAGGTTTGAAACAGGATGGGGAAGCCAAATTCAGCCAAGAGCTTTGACACAGCTTCAAGTGTGATTCAGTTTAAGAGGAAACACACCCACGGCCTTGCTTCTGAGATTCTGGGACAATTAGACAGACATAATGGATGATGTTTTGAAGTATTTAATCCCAACACCAGCTTTATCCAAAGTGACTTTCAAGTGATGTATAATCTGGCATCTGTCTGAGGGTTAAGGGTCGAACTCAAGGGTCTAATGTAACTTTTCTGGCAGTCCTAAGATTTCAATCTTCCAGTCACAGGCACAGAACCGTACATTCTAACATTATATATCGACACATTTTCAATAGTGTATTATTTTTTATTAAAAGGTAAGTACTTGCAAGATGGATTTTTAATAAAGCTAAACTGTGATGTAAAGATTTACAGGTATTACAAATGCCTCCCATAGAAATACTCAGCTTTGCAAGTTTGGGAGATCACAACGATCTATCCAGCGCTAGTGCCAGTGCCACTCCACAGCACAATATCGAGACACAAGCAGGGGCGATTTGTCTACAGAGCAGAGCTCAGCTTCGCCTTTTAATCAAATGACTAATGACTCACTCTGTGGAACACACTCCATGGGAGATTAACTTTAACAGAGGATTGAGAGAGAGAGCAAGAGAGAGAGAGAGAGAGAGAGAGAGAGAGAGAGAAGTCTTGAGAGCTTGCCGCCACACTGTTTCAGCATCACTTAAGAAATAAAGATAAAATAACAAAGAGTAACAAAAAGCACAGCCATTTTGCATGCCTCACAGACTTGTGTGCTTTTAACAACAGTAGGCGGCACCTGATTGGCTGAGTCAATGACAGTTTCATCTTGCACATTTCTCTATCCCATTAAAGCTGAATGACACTGAGTGGTTGGACTAATCCAACTTATGTCTCGCTCTCGAGTGTCCCCTGCAGCATCTGTCCTATTTGAAGTGATTGTTCATCTGTCCACAAGCAGCCATCAATCGTAGGACATATGCAAATTCCCTGTTCCCTCAGCACTGTTGGAGTCCATACGGCAGACACAACGGGCCGATAAATTCTCATTACATCTGGCCTGCTCCAAGAGGCTGGAACCAAGGCAGGGATGTTCCTGTTTATAGTCTGAGACAATTGAAACAAATGACTGGTTGGTGTGTGGGTTGAGAGCGAATTGGCATTCCTGCTTAATGATCACTTTTTTCACACAAAAAGGCCTCAGATTTCTGCAGAACCACACATTATTCCACAAGTGAAGTGTTTTCTTTCTGGGTGTGAATGTGGTTTTTTGAATGGGTCTGTGAATATGTGTGCGATTGTGCCTTGCAATGGATTGGCACCTGGTCTAGGGTGTCCCCTTCCTTGTGCGCTATGCCTCCTGGGATAGGCTCCAGGTTCCCTGCAACCCAACAAGGATAAGCGGTTCAGAATTCAGCTGGATGATCAACATGAAAAAGATTGAAGTGTTCACCATGGGGGGGTATCAAGGGCGTAACCATGGTATGGACATTGGGGGGGTCCAAGCGCTATATCCCCCCCCCACCCACCCACTCTGCCAAATTTTCAAAATTTGAAAGTGAAAATTCACATATTTAGAACATAGTTTTAGGATTACAGTTACTGTTTGAATTCAAGTGGTTTCTGAGTGATAGTGAACTCGGCGGGAGGCTGTGCACGTGTATGTAACGTTAATGGTCAAAAACTGGAACTGACATTAGCCTAGATATTTAGGTGTCTAGTTACTTACAGTCTGAATAAAAGCTTCTGTCTCCATTTCTTACAGACAGAGCTGCTAAAATACATCACCAAACTTGTGTTGAGTCTGGGAGAAACCAAGTGTACAATTGGAGGAAGGGGACACACCGATTTTCATTGGTGTGAAACCTCTAAAATGGGAGAAGTTGTCTGAACATACATAATCTGCTCAGTCCACAAGCTGAGCTTTATGGGAAAACTGGCAAGCCACTATTGGAGTTTGGTACAACACATTTAAATGTATTCATTTAGCAGACACTTTTATCCAAAGCGACTTACAAATGAGAAAATACAAGCAAAGCAATATCAAGCAGAGCACAATACAGATAGTGCTACCATTCAAGATCCATTAATTGAGTTCCAGAAGAAGCAAAGTGCACAGAGTAAGGTTTTTTTTTGTTTGTTTGTTTTTGTGTTTTTTAGGGGTTGGTTAGGTGTTCAAGGAAGAAGTGGGTCTTTAGCTGTTTCTTGAAGATGGTAACAGATTCTGCGGTCCGGATTGAGGTTGGAAGTTAATTCCACCACTGAGGAAAAGTTAGTTTGAATGTTCTTGAAAGGGACCTTGAGCCACACTGAGTAGGCACTACTAAGCATTGGTCATTGATTGATCGCAGATTGCATGAGGGAACGAAAGCCTTCAGGAGAGAGTTGAGCATCAAGTCCTTGAATTTGATTCGGGCGGCTACAGGAAGCCAGTGGAGGGAGATGAAGAGGGGTGTCACATGTGTTCTCTTGGGTACATACATGCTGGAGACTTAACAAACCTGTCTAAAAAGATTTTCTGGTACTATGAGACCACATTCCAGCTTGCTATACAGTTCTAAGTTTGGAAGAAACCCAACAGTGCTCATCAACCTGGAATTGCATCCCCACAGTGAAGCATGATGGTGATAGCATCACAATGAGTGTTGTTTATGCAATCCTTATACAAATCACCTTAGAGTCTTCAGAACTACACCATAATTTCCAATCATCGACATTTGGTTTAAATTAGATTAAGGACATTTATTTATTTGTTTGTTTGTTTATTTGTTTGTTTGTTTGTCTGTTCTTCTTTAGTAACTAATACATCCTGGTTAGGGCAGTGGTGAATCTTGGAGATTAACCCAGGAACACTTGGCATAAGGTGGGAATACACCCTGGATCGGACACCGATCCATCACAGGGCACCATGCACACACACACACACACACACACACACACACACACACACACACACACACACACACGTACAATCAAAACTAGGAGCAAACTAGGACCCGCCATCATGTTATTGGGAGGTGGGAGATAACTGGTAAACTAATATGTAAATGCTAATGTGGGAAAATTACTTTTTAATTATGGTTATTATATGGAGTTGATAATATGACATGGTAGTGGGGGCACAGTGGCATAGTAGGTAGCACATTTGCTTTGCATCTCCAGGGTTGGGGTTTCAACCAATGCTTGGTTGCAATGAAAACCTGTACCCACACTGGCCCTTTCCAGATAAGATTGGACACCGCAGATCTACCCTTACCTAGCTAGCTAAATAACAAGCTTTTGGGGTTAGACTAGCATCCCATTTTCTGTTGATCAAAACATTGCTAGCCAGATATAGGCATCTGTAAGCTCATATACAAAATTTGACTGTTAAGTATTCTCCTCCAAGTGTATTCAGCCGCCTTGTGGTCAATGATCAAAAAAAGAGATGCAGGAGCCTGGTTTACATGTCTCAGAGGAAGCATGTGTTAGCTTTCACCTTCTTTTGGTTGGTAGCTGACGTGCAAAAGAAGAGCTAGCATGTGGAAATTGGCTTTAACTAAATTAGAAGAAAATAAGGCAAATGATTCAGAAGGGGATAAAAGGAATGCAGGACATCACTGTATTTTTCATTACTGCATTTTTGTTTACCACAAGTCTGTGCAAGTCTGCACATATGTGCCTCATAATGGCCACATGAAATTATGAGATTTACTGCAGAGCTCGTAACAAATTCACATGCATTAGCAAGGTGTTAACGAGCCTTTTCCTGTTTGATTGCGAGAATGACTTTCACTATTAGCAAGTAGTTGTTAGTTCAATAGTAATGACTGAGCAAGCACAAAACATGTTTTGACCAGCAGCTAGTGATAAAATCATGAACCATCATCAGAGAATAAACACTTTTGATTGTTGGATACGTGCAGCTTTAACAGATGTGGCTGAAATACTGACCCGGCTTTCAAGATATTTCGAAATAACACTTAGTTAAATTGAAGAACAGCATGTATTTAGATTGGGGTAAGGAGGATATATTTTTTATAGTATATATACTTATATGTATAATGTTAATCAGTGTGTATTTCTTTGAGGATGTGAATTGTCCTTGGAAAATAAAACCTTTAAAAGAAAAAAAGTGAGTAAAGCAAAAAAGAGAGAGTTTGCCATAGATACTCCTTTTGAGGAGTAAAGGAAGGGCGAAAGTGTATAAAGGTATCTCAGAGTGTTCCCATTTCGTTTAAGCCTTTATAAGAAAACATTTATTGTATGTTACTGAAAGTTTTAGGCTAATGGAAATAATTCGATTATAACTGCCTGAAAATCAAGAGAGAAATAGCGTTCAAAATTTTAGATGCATTACATGATGTATACATAGTCTGTTACATAATCCACATAATTACATATCACATTGCAGAAGAATTTGGCATAGTTACATGTTGTTTATATGCCTTGGTAACAATTATATAGACTACTGGCTACCAGACTGAAATGCTTTAAGTGCTGTAAATTCCTGGTATGCATGTAAAAGAAAAGAATATAGGGGATAGGGAATGGGGGTTGGGATGAGGGGCAGACAGGAGAGAGAGCGAGAAATGAATAGAAGGAAAATAAAAGAAGAGAAGGAAAAGAGAAAGAATAAGAGACATAAAAGAGATAATGAGGTAAAAGAACAGAGTAGATAGAACGAGAGAGGGTGAGAGCGAATGGGTGAGAGGAGAGAGAAATGGAGACAGAGAAAACGATAAAGATGGAAGGTGACACAGAGATTAAACAGCATAAAGTGAAAAGAAATTGCATGTGTGGGTTTGTCCAATGCCAGTGCCCTTCTATCCCCTGGTGAGAATTACATAAAGCTCCTTGTGTGTTTCATGGCCTCCTGTGTGTGTTCATGGCTCGCTCCATCTGTAACTCCCCTCCCTCATCCCCTGAGAATTACACCCACCTGAGAACTACAAGACCCATAATGTGTTTGCTTGCCCAGAATCCCCTGTCAGGAATTGCTAAAGATCATATTTATAATATTGAGAAGGCTGGAAAGTCATGTGGGTTGAGAAATGTCTGAGCTGCTAAAATTCTTGATAGTTTTGCAACTAGATTGGAAGCCATTTTTAAGAATTTTAAACATACATCCATCCATTTTCCATACCACTTATCCTACACAGGGTCGCAGAGGAACTCAGGTCAGAAGGTGGGGAACACTCTGGATGGGGTTCCATCTGTAGTGCAGTCTTTTGGGTGTCAGTGGTTTCACAGTATTATCCGTGACCCTGGATACTTCACTACCAAAATGTAAATGCTTCTGAAGCTACAGTGCCTTGCGAAAGTATTTGGCCCCCTTGAACTGTTCGACCTTTTGCCACGTTTCAGGCCTCAAACATAAAGATATAAAACTGTAATTTTTGTGAACAATCAACAACAGGTGGGACACAATCATGAAGTGGAACCAAATTTATTGGATATTTCAAACTTTTTCAACAAATAAAAAACT
>JAFFST010001702.1:3055-13551 GCA_022414735.1 Noturus placidus | reverse complement strand
GGAGACATGCTTGGCCAGTCCATCACCTTCACCCTCAGCTTCTTTAGCAAGGCAGTGGTCGTCTTGAAGGTGTGTTTGGGGTCGTTATCATGCTGGAATACTGCATGCTGATCATGATCTGCTTCAGTATGTCACGGTACATGTTGGCATTCATGGTTCAATTCCATGCCCAAGAGGGTTAAGGCAGTGCTGGAAAATAATGGTGTCCTATTATCACTTAGGGGTGTACTCACTTTTGTTGCCAGCGGTTTAGACATTAATGTGTGTGTGTTGAGTTATTTTGAGGGGACAGTAAATTGACACTGTTACACAAGCTGTACACTCACTACTTTACATTGTAGCACAGTGTCATTTCTTCAGTGTTGTCACATCAAAAGATATCATCAAATATTTACACACGTGAGGGGTGGACTTACTTTTGTGAGATACTGTATATAAGTTTATTATGAGGTCTTCTGGTTTTGGGTCATCCATCCATCACTCTGTCCTTCTGTGTCCATCTAAGATTCTTGTTAGCATGATATCTCAAGAACGAATGGTACAATGTGTGTAGGCTGCATATGGACTTATCATTATAACCAGCAAATTAGGCTGTGGAATTGATCCAAATAGGGACAATCTCACAGCAAGTTCAGATGTCTGAAATATTTTTTCTTTCATAGCTTCTTTCCTGTTTGTCATGCAGAGATGTTTCTTACATGTTCATGTTCAGGAACTTAAGGCACATTTTCTGTTCATCCCTCCATCTGTCAGTCCTTCAGTAGGAAATTCTTGTTAGTGCAATATCTCAGAAACAAGTGGTTAACTGTAGGATTTGTGTGGACTTATCTTTGATTCCCCTGGATAAACTGATTACAGTTTGGTATTGATCGAAACATGGTCAAGGTATATTTTAAGGGTATGTGAATTAATGGTAAAGAGGACTAGACTTGACAGTGGAGACTTCCCCGTCAACAGTGTTGGATGCGAGTTCTAATACTTCTAATAATTCTCATAGTTATTAGAAGAAAATGAAGAAAACTGCTGGTTAAAGAAAACTAAACTGAATTTAGTTGAAAATATCCTGAACACAAAGCCAATTTATGTGATTATTTAATAAGGAGTTAATATCAAAGCTGTAGTTTACCTTGTGTTTAAGTTGGATATATATTTTTATGGATATATTGGTCTTCTAGTAATTCCCATTTCTCTCTCTCTCCACATTTGCAGGAGCTAATAGATGATTTCATCTTCCCAGCATCTAATGTGTTCCTACAGTATGTCAAGACTGGAGAGTTCCCTGCAGAGCAGGCGATCCCAGTGTGCAGCAGTCCTGCCTCCATTAATGCTGGTTTTGAACTGCTTGTGGCCCTTGCTGTGGGATGTGTACGCAATCTTAAGCAGATTGTTGACACTCTCACAGAAATGTACTACCAAGGCACGTAAGACTTTGAAGCATTAATTACTTTCTTACATAAATGGTAGAATGACTAGCTGTTGGGTGAAAAAATGCTTAATTCAGTATTTAGCATTTATTGGGCAGTGTTTAAATTCAGACATCAAATGATTTAAGCTGATTAAGTACAAATTGAAACCTAGTATTTTGCTTTTTGTAGGTTCTGAAACCTCTGGGTTAATTTCTACATTATTCTGTATAATGTAAATAACACTAACTCTTTTCTTTTCAGGCTGTGAGACTCTTACAGAATGGGAATATCTTCCACCTGTGGGGCCGCGACCCACTAAAGGATTTGTAGGTCTGAAGAATGCCGGAGCCACATGTTACATGAACTCTGTGATCCAGCAGTTGTACATGATTCCCTCTGTCCGAAATGGCATTCTAGCCGTAGAGGGTGCTATCAGTGATGTGGATGACGATATGTCTGGAGACGAAAAGCAGGACAATGAGGTAAAAGTCAGATAGGCACAATGACTTCCACTGCGTTAATTATGTTTAAATGCGTTTTATTTTATCGGCTAGCTTAATGTTAGTGGATATTTTGTAGCACCTTGGATTGATTAAAGGCCTAATTTAATTTGGCTGTCATGGCATTTGGCAGATGATCCTCTTGGCATGTTTAATCTTTTTGCCACCCCCAAAATTAATGGTAGCCAGCCCATTGTCCAAGCATAACATATCACTGTGCTACAGAGTAATGTGGACCCCAGAGATGAAATATTCAATTATCATCAACATTTTGATGACAAGCCCTCTCTCAATAAGGCTGAGGATCGCAAGGAGTACAATATTGGAGTGCTGCGCCACCTGCAAGTCATATTTGGTCACCTTGCTGCATCGCGGCTGCAGTACTATGTACCTAGAGGGTTCTGGAAACAGTTCAGGTAACATCACTAGAGTATCCTCCTATTTAATTGCATTCGTTTCAGTTTTACTGTGCTGTAATCTAACTGCAAAAATATGGTTTACAGGTTATGGGGTGAGCCAGTCAATCTGAGGGAACAACATGATGCTCTGGAGTTCTTTAACTCTCTGGTAGACAGCCTGGATGAAGCACTGAAGGCCCTTGGGCATCCCAGCATGCTCAGCAGAGTCCTGGGTGGCTCATTTGCAGACCAGAAAATCTGCCAGGGCTGTCCCCACAGGTAAGGGTAATGTCTGTTGTCCTCTCTGTCTAATTTTGGAAGTTTTGGAGGGTATGGAACATGTCATATTAATGTTTTGGTAGATACGAGTGTGAAGAATCCTTCACAACACTGAATGTAGACATCAGAAACCATCAAAACCTCCTAGATTCCTTGGAACAGTATGTCAAAGGAGACCTGCTGGAAGGAGCCAATGCTTATCATTGTGAGAAGTGCAACAAGAAGGTACTTATAAAATTTGTTCACATTTACACTTTTCCAATTGGTTTTCAATTCAGTTCATATATTTGTGTTGTATCTATTTTTTAGGGTACCACAGAGGCTTAAATGTGTTTGTTCATCAAAGCATTTTGCAAATATAAAATGATTGTTGGCAGGGGCGCTGCTAGGATTTCTGTGCCCCCGCTAGTTTGTACTCCAGGCCCCAAGCCCCCACCCCTCATTTATCGTTTCTTATTGCCACGTGTAAAAACATTCATTATCAATAAGCATAACAATTATTGCATATTCAATAAGAGACTATAAAGAACTAAATTTGAACAGTTTCTTAAATTAACTGAAATTACTCATGTATAACTATATACAAATAATTATACATACACAGTACAAGTAGTTAACACCATTGTACTCTCTCTCTCTCTCTCTCTCTCTCTCATACACAGACACTATAGAAACTCTGTCTGGATGTCTTTATAAGCTGTTAATTTCTTATTTCCCAAGTACCAAGAACAATTACCTTTACTATTATTATTATTATTATTATTATTATTATTCATTGAGTGAATAATAAGTTTCACATACCAGTAGCTCCAGGTGGAAATGTGGAGCTAAAACAGTGACCGAATCATTGAATCAGTGAGTTGAACCCGAGAATCAAATAGGTTCTATTCGTGAATGAATCATTCAAATTGGTTTCATCACCGGGATTCTCCAATTCATTTAAACGAACCGTCTGAAACAAACTAATCACTCACGAATCGGACATCATTACATCACTTCTCTCGTAAACTCATTTGGGACAATTAAAGCATATTTATATGATTGTATTCAATTCAATTCGGAAATCTTGAATATACAGTATACAACACTGGACTAGTTTTATTGTCGCTTGGTGCTTTTCCGTCCTTTTTGAAGCTCAATGCTCCATTACTATTTCTCGATTGTGTGGAAAAACATATATTCTTGGAAATATTGTGTTCCAACTTCCATGGATCAGAGTGAGTAACTGATAGAAGTTCTATTTGATGGTAATTATAACAGCTTCATACGGGCTAGCTTCAGAATCATCGCACAAAACGGGACATAAATCACCTTGTTTATTGATAAACTGTGTGACTAGCTCTCTTCCATGTCTTGCTCTCTCCACTTTTTCATGTTTTTCTTTCCTCTTTTGGTATCCCGACTTTGCCTGCGTCATCTCTTGCCATCTACTTGATGCATGTAATGACTCACGTCTGTGAAGTGCCACATTTTCTAAATAATCCAAAACATCTTGAGGGGACACACATTCACTTGGCACAGTCTGAGGGCATTCATCATAGCATGCTGCTTCATAAATTATTGTGCAAAGAGGCCATTTAAATAACAAAATCATACAGGAAAGCATTGGGGTTCTGCTTTGCCCCCTGTTTGGCCAGGGCCCTTAGAATAGTCCTAATCTTCCACCCATTACGGCGCCCCTGATTGTTTGTGCCCGGCAGGTATTGATCTCAGTTTACTCAGAATGGTACAATCAAGAAAAAACATCCCATGAGTGGCAGTTCTGCAAATGGAAATGCCTTTCTGATGAGAGTGGTCAATGGAGAATGTCTACAGTAACTCAGATAACCACTCTGTAAAATTGTGGTGAGCAGAAAAACATCTCAGAATGCACAACATGTTGAACCTTGAGGGCTTCAACAGTCGAAGACCACGTTGGGTTTCACTTCTGTCGGCCCAGGACAGAAAGCTGAGGCTGCAGTGGGCACAGGGTCATCAAAACTGGACAGGTGAAGACTGGAAAAACATAGCCTTATCTGATGAATCTCAGTATTAGTATAGTGTTCCTAATAAAGTGTTCAGTGATTGTAATTTGAACTGTGAGCATGAGCTAAAGGTTGTCTTTTGGAACCCTTTATTTTATCTTCAAACTTATCCACGGGCTGGTATGCAGGCTTTCATTCCAGACAAATAGGAGGGCCACTTGATAGTTGATTGGAGATAAATTGATTAAACCAGTGGGATCAGGAGTGGCTCCTGTTTGTTTGGGATTAAAGCCTGCAGCCACACTGGCCCTTTGTTGATACGATTGAAGTCCCCTAATATAGACAGTTATGGAAGTGTGCTCTCTTTCAAAATCAAGTAGAAATTGATTTTCCAATCCCACCTGCAGTTACAGTAAATCTAGTTATAGATGGGGTTTTTTTCTTTTATTTTAGAAATCAAATATATCAGCAAGTAAGGAATAAAACATGACAGTGTGTCATGTTATAGAAAAGCATTTCATCTCTATTTTTGCCTTTTTAAATAATAACACATTTTAACCATTAATTTATTTTTTAGTTAACTTAAGTGACTTTATTGTTATTTATTTACAAACTTACACAGGACTACATAAATTGCACATGTGCAAACAGCGCAAGACAGAAGAAGGATTAGTAGAACAGGACAGTAGGTACAGTAAACGACAGTGCCGCGCCAACCACTACACAGCTTTAGTGTGGATAAAGTGTCAAATGTGTAGTTTATGTGGAGTTTCCCCCTAGAAGTCTCTGTGAATGAACCGTTACTACAGAAATGATAGCGTATTACAATGATAATATAAAACAATTATTTGTTACAACTACTTTCAGAGCCATGCTATTATAGAAAATGAATCCACAACTTTTTTTTTTTTTGTTTCGCTATAATGTTGATATGAAATTATGTAATAACAAATAAAAAAAGTGATTACCGTACTTTCCTGACTATTGAGCGCACCTGAATTGAAGCCACACCCACTAAATTTAAAAAGAAAAAAAAATTTGTACATATATAGGCCGCACCTGTCTATAAGCACCTGTGCTTGAACATCTTGCTTGCCCAAGTCTCTGGAGCCAGGTCAGAGCTTCACAGTTCATCTTCACACTATACCCCATTATGGTCAAATTGACACGCCCTGTGAGCAGGCGTGAGTATGATCATACAAACTTGATCTTGCACAACTCACCTTTGAGGCCATCTGACAACCTGTATGGTGAATTTGAAATTGTTTGGAGATGGCCTTATTACCCTTCCAATATTGATGAGCAGCAACAGTTGCTTCTCTTAGGTTATGGCTGATGTCTTTTTTTTTTTTTTTTTACCATGATGTAGACACACACCTGAGTGCTTTAGAACAACAAACTGCCAGAAGTACTGCTCTTATAGAGGTAGTCACACTTCTTTATTGTTAAATAATTGTGCGCATTTCATTAGTAACACCTGGTTGCTGTTTACTCTCTGAATGATTGTGGAAGTAGGAAGAGTGTACTTATTTTTCCCCACCTGTTGTGTTTCTTATTATCACCTGAGGTTGTTTGTGTATAGAAGTTGGTGAGGACCACAAAGTTGTTACTATAAATAAAAACTTAGAATTGAAGGATGGTGTATTTTCTTTTTCCCCATGATGCCTTATAATTTATCTGGAGCCACTGAAATCAGAAAAAGACTGGCTTGGTAAAGTGTTTATTTTCATATAAACCCTATATTGTTCATATGTTTACTTCTTCCACAGGTTGATACTGTGAAGCGCCTCTTGATTAAGAAGCTTCCTCCAGTACTAGCCATTCAGCTCAAACGTTTTGACTATGATTGGGAGCGTGAATGTGCCATAAAATTTAATGATTATTTTGAGTTCCCACGTGAGTTAGACATGGAGCCATACACTGTGGCAGGAGTGGCCAAGCTAGAGAACAGTGAGGTTTCTTCAGAGAGGCAAATCATCAACCAGAATGCACCCTTAGACCCAGAGATGGGTGGAAGCTCCCGTTACCGGTTAGTAGGAGTTCTGGTGCACTCAGGGCAGGCCAGCGGTGGGCATTACTACTCCTACATTGTTCAACGGCACAGCAACAGTGTTGATGGCCAGCGAGATTGCTGGTACAAGTTCGATGATGGTGATGTCACTGAGTGCAAGATGGATGATGATGAGGAGATGAAGAACCAGTGCTTTGGTGGAGAGTACATGGGTGAGGTGTTTGACCATATGATGAAGCGCATGTCATATCGGCGCCAAAAGCGCTGGTGGAACGCCTACATCCTGTTCTATGAGCGCATGGACGCAGTCAGCATTGATGGAGAGCTGTTGAAACACATAGCAGAGATGACACTGGTGCCAAAGACTCACGATCTCAAGATGCCCTCGACCATCGAGTGTGGTGTGCGCAAGCAGAATGTGCAGTTCCTGCACAGCCGCATGCAGTACAGCCTTGAGTACTTCCAGTTTGTCAAAAAGCTGCTCACTTGCAATAGTGTCTACCTGAACCCACCCCCAGGTATGAACTTGTGAAACCGCAATTGAAATGTAGCACTGTACTTTATTCAGATTTAATCACTGGAAACATATGGTATTGCACTGTGTGCAATGGCTAAGTCTTTGGCTCTATTTGCTTTGACAAGGTCAAGATTACCTGCTACCTGAAGCTGAAGAAATAGCTACGATAACTATTCAGCTTGCTGCTAGATTCCTGTTCACTACAGGATTCCATACCAAAAAAGTAGTCCGAGGCCCTGCAAGTGACTGGTAGGTGTGTATATGATGTGTTATTTCTCTTTTTAATCTTTCACTCTCTCACCTGACTTCTGTTTGTTGTCAAGGTATGATGCCTTGTGCATTCTACTGCGTCACAGTAAGAATGTCCGCAGCTGGTTAGCACACAATGTCTTGTTTGCGTTCCCCACGCGCTTCTCTGAATATCTGCTGGAGTGCCCAAGTGCCGAGGTTCGTGGAGCCTTCTCCAAGCTCATAGTCTTCATTGCACACTTCTCACTGCAGGATGGCCCATGCCCTGCCCCAGTCACTTCACCAGGCTCCTCCACACAGGTTAGCAAGACTGTTAACAACAGTCAAAAAACAAGCAATAAATTGCCTAAACTATTCAATCATGTACATGTACAAGGAGACCGGAAGACGGTTTCATCAGTTCTGAACAAACCTGAAGACATTGTAGGATTGAGAATGTTTTTGTTCTCTCTCTTTTAATTGTTTTGGCTACAGGCCTGTGACAGTATGACACTGAGTGATCACCTATTGCGGGCTGTGCTTAACCTGTTGAGAAGGGATGTATCTGAGCATGGCCGACATCTTCAGCAGTACTTCAACCTTTTTGTCATGTATGCCAATCTCGGTAAGCTTTTAAGAGCTTCATTTTTGAAGTCTCCAAGTGAGGATGTTTCTAATGAAACATATTTGTTGACTGGTGTGACAGTGTAGTGTTTTGAAATATACATTTCAATTCACTGCACTGTCAACACTATAAGGTTCAAGTGTGATCAACTGACACATTGTTTAACAACTTGTTTCACAAATGCAGTATGAGCTTATTCCCAGTCAATAGTTATATGATACAATGAATGGTTAAGTGAGTCCAATCTTGCCCATCCCAACAAATTGGGACCCTGTTTTAACATGCGTAGCTCATTATGAATATGCATGTTGTGCTTTTTGGGGTCTGCAGGTTTGGCAGAAAAGACACAGCTGCTGAAGTTGAATGTGCCAGCTACCTTCATGTTGGTGGCTTTGGATGAGGGTCCTGGCCCCCCTATTAAGTACCAGTATGCAGAGCTTGGCAAGCTTTATACAGTAGTGTCTCAGCTGCTGAGATGTTGTGATGTATCATCACGTATGCAGTCCTCAATTAACGGTGAGTGTATTATTTAACAGCCACTAGATGACTCCGTGAAAACCAAAATATATGCTGTGTAATGTACATTATATATGTAAGTAAGTGGTGCACTTATATAGTGCTTTTATCCAAAGCGCTTTACACTGTGTCTCATTCACCCATTCACACACACACCAATGGGAGCAGAGCTGCCATGCAAGGTGCTAACTTGCCATCGGGGGCAACTTGGGGTTCAGTGTCTTGCCCAAGGACACTTCGGTATGTGGAGTCACGTGGGCTGGGAATCGAACCGCCAACCCTACGATTAGTGGACAACCCGCTCTACCACCTGCGCCACAACCGCCCAAATAAATTTTTACATTTTACATTCTAAGCTTATTACATTTTACCCACTCCTTCCTTTAGGTAATCCAGCTCTACCGAACCCATATGGTGACTCCAGTCTTACAGCTCCCATCATGCCTTTACAGCAACTTGTGGCGGAGATATTGTTTGTGCGTGCCAGCTATGTAAAGAAAATCATTGAAGACTGCAGTAACTCTGAGGAGACTGTTAAACTGCTTCGATTCTGCTGCTGGGAGAACCCTCAGTTCTCATCCACTGTACTCAGCGAGCTTCTCTGGCAGGTCTGTCACTTACTTTTGTTAAAAGAGAATTTCTGCATAAAACTAAAATGTAATATATAATTCCTCATGGTATGTATAGTAGTATTCTGTTACACAGGAGTGTATTTCTTACTGTCTATGTTTTAACAGAATTCATGATTCTATATCGTTTTAATATTGTTCCACAAATCTACAATACCCAGAACGCAGTAAGGGAATACATTATTCAGTCATTGGGAATCTCTAGTGTTCTCAAACAGTGTGTGAGACCCATCACTCTGACATGCACTTTTTGCAGAAGAAAAACACAGCAGAAAAATATAGCAGAATTTTAGTAACGTTGTGATATTAAAAACATAGCGGAACTTTCGTGATATTTAATCACAAGCCAGAATTTGGTTTGTGCGCACTATTGAACCAGACACATTTCCAAGCCAACACAGGACAGAAGTTTATACGGGCAGTTTTGAGAGATAATTCTGGTCAGAGGAGCTCCATCTTTGCAATGCCCATTTCATCCGAGAAAAGTAGCTAACTGTGATATTGGTTAAAAGAGCATGTTAAGAATTGAACAATAATTTAATTTATATTGCTTTGACAACTGTATGTAGCTTTACCTTTAGCTATCAAACTTTGTTAACAAAAGTTACAATCAGGATGGGCAGAGCCTTGGCCTTCAGTGTAATCCAAAAACAAAATGTAATGTTTCCACAAGCAAAGTTGTAAGCATCAAGAGACCTGTATGCCTTCATTTTCTCTTCATTATAAACACCCCGAGTTTCTATGAGAAGCAGTGCTCTCCGAAACTATTGGAACAGAAAGGCCAATTCATTTGTTTGTGCTATACACCAAAGACAATGAGGTTTGAGATCAAAAGATGGATATGAGATGAGTTTAGGAGTTCAGCTTTTATTTCCTGGTATTTCCGTCTAGATGTGTGAAACAACATAAAACATAGAACCTTTTGGATCAGACCGTTGAATTTTAGGTGAGGAAAAAGTATAGGTACAGGTAAGTCTTGAAGTAAATTCAAGTAAATAGCACGTAATATTTGGTTGAATATCCCTTGCTGCAATAACTGCATCAAGCCTGCGACTCATTCACATCATCAAATTGTTGTTTTGTTTCTTTTTTGATTATTGAAGGGTTCCCCCTTCAGTCTCCTCTTCAGGAGGTGAAGTGCATGCTCAATTGGGTTACGGTCTGGTTATTGATTTGTAATGTCTTGTTGACTTGTTGTGGCAGTGTGTTTTGAATCATTGTCTTGTTGCATGATAAAGTTCCTCCTGATTCATTTGGATGCATTTCTCTGTAAATTATTAGACAAAATCTCTTTGCGCAAGGTGGCTTAGTGGTTAGCACGTTCGCCTCACACCTCCAGGGTCCGGGGTTCGGGTCCCGCCAGGGCCATGTGTGTGCGGAGTTTGCATGTTCTCTCCGGGTACTCCGGTTTCCTCCCCCAGTC
>JAFFST010001701.1:27257-39037 GCA_022414735.1 Noturus placidus | reverse complement strand
CCCTCCTCCTTTCCTCTCCTCCTCTCCTCCTCCCCTCCTCTCCTCCTCTCCTCTCCTCTCCTCCTCTTCTCTCCTCCTCTCCTCCTCTCCTCTCCTCTCCTTCCTTCTCTCCTTCTCTCCTTCTCTCCTCTCCTTCTCCTCCTCTCCTCTCCTCTCCTCCTCTCCTCTCCTTCTCTCCTCTCCTTCTCTCCTCTCCTTCTCTCCTCTCCTTCTCTCCTTCTCTCCTTCTCTCCTTCTCTCCTTCTCTCCTTCTCTCCTCTCCTTCTCTCCTCTCTCCTCTCCTCTCCTCCTCTCCTCTCCTCTCCTCCTCTCCTCTCCTCCTCTCCTCTCCTTCTCTCCTCTTCTCTCCTCTCCTCTTCTCTTCTCTCCTCTCCTTCTCTCCTCTCCTTCTTTCCTCTCCTTCTCTCCTCTCCTTCTCTCCTCTCCTTCTCTCCTCTCCTCTCCTTCTCTCCTCTCCTCTCCTTCTCTCCTCTCCTCTCCTTCTCTCCTCCTCCTCCTCTTCTCTCCTCCTCTTCTCTCCCCCTCCCCCTCTTCTCTCCCCCTCCGGTGTCGTTTTAAACGAGAACATCTCAGTCTGAATCCTGTGTTAATGTGGTGATGTTCACGTTCATTCTGGATTTAGAAAAAATCCCGCAGAGACTTGAAGAGATGAAAACCTGGTGGTGATGAGCGGAAGTGCAGGAGCAAAAATGTAGAATTAGAATCATGACATTAGAAATCTGAATGTGAATCCTAGCAAGTGTGCAGTAACTGGATGCTGAAGTTCCATATGAATGATTGTGTATAATCAGCTCCTAAGAAAGATTCAGTCCGTGTTCATTCACTGTTCAGGTAACATGCAGGTAAAATCAGCGAGTGGATTTGCTCCTACTGTCCCTCCAGACCGCTGCAGTACATTCACAGCTTCAGTCCTTCTGAGCAAAGTCAAGTTTCTTAACTTCAAACACCACAGGCGTGAAATTCAGACAGAGTTTAGATCGCTCTTCTGCAAAATCCCAAAATTCAATTTGAGATGAAACGACACAAAATCAGTACAATAACTGCAGAGGAAATAAAGAAAGGAAATGAAGAAGGAAGGAAAAAGTAGTAAGGGAACTATAATCCGAGACATCTGGCCTTCTACAGAGCATCAGCTGCAAGTGAGCTGTTAAGCACATTCTCAATTAGGATTATTAATAAGTGCATTAAATAACGAGATGGAGATCATGAGCACATGTTCACGGGTCTCAGTGTAATGTTTGGGCTCCTGGAGCAGCTCGCACACAAAGGCTAATGTTTTAAACATCCTTTACTATTAATCTGTAGCCTTCCTGGTCTGTGGTCCTCGCTGCCCTCCTTCCTGTAGTGTGTATTTATACAGTAATGCGAGTGTAGTGATTTAAGGTATACAATTTAGTCTTTAACGAGCAGTTAATACATGACAAGGTGTCCAGGTGAAAGACCCACACCAAAGACACAGCTTTCTTCTGCGTGGAGTAATTACAGTTACATTAAAGCAACTACAATAAATAAGGAAAAAATGATGGTGTGATCTCATTTCTATCAGTTTTGCATTTACATTTATTCATTTAGCAGACGCTTTTATCCAAAGCGACTTACAAATGAGACACACTCACACACCAATGGTAGCAGAGCTGCATGCAAGGTGCTAGCTTGCCATCGGGGGCAACTTAGGGTTCAGTGTCTTGCCCAAGGACACTTCGGCATGGGATCACCCGGGCCGGGATTCCAACCACCAACCCTACGATTAGTGGATTAGTGGACCACCCGCTCTACCCACTGAGACACAGCCACCCTCTTTTTAGTTTTAGTCGAATCTATACATTACATTACATTCTGAATTATGCAAAAAAGAAAAAATGCAATAAATCAAACTAAAAAGTTATGAAGGTTAATATTTTTTGTTGTTCGTATTAAAAGAGAAACAGTAACGCGTTACCTTTCACCTCCTGATGGCGGAGTTTACACACCTCATTTCCATTTCCTCAGTGCAGACCATCAACTTCACCTCAACATCTTCACCTCAACAGCTATACATCTACACATCTACACCTCCTAAACCTCAACAAAGAATAAAACACACAGCAGCTCTCACGCGATCTGCTTCACATGAACTTTAACTACTCCAGCTTCTGAAGCTTTGATTGTTAAACACTTAACCTCACATAGATCTTCTTGTAGAAGTGAAGAATACAGATTATTGCTTTGGAGAACATCACTGAGGTCTCTGGAGATGTTATAGTAACAGTGGAAGAGGATGAAACCGGTGTTGATGCAGGCTGATCATTCTGGGAAGTTTTTTTTTTGAGAAGTCGTCAGTGTTCTGCAATATTTTAACATGAAATGGTGCGAGACATGATTCACACTTTACTGAGGTTAATCAGGCTGAAAAACCGGATGTGAACGTCTTTAAATAACCACAAAGCACAAAGAAAATAACCACAAAGAAGAAAGAACCCCAGAAGAACCCTGATGCTTTCTACAGCATGGAGCTGGAGAGCGAGCTGGCCTTCATCCTCACGCTTTAACGTGGATCCACAGGAAGTGCAGAAATAACTTCAAACATATCACACGTTGCGTGTTGTTCACCCACACGTGAGGACTCTGTGCTGCTGAATAGCAGTGAGCCGACGCCGTCACACACACACACACACACACACACACACACACACACACACACACACACACACACACGAAAACCTGTCCTGAAACACTGAGTACTGGCCGTCCGTCTCTCTCTTAAAATAACATTAAAAAAAAAACAAAGAGCGGCGAGTTAAAAAATGCAGAGGAAACCAGTGCACTGTGCAAAAGTATTGACACCCAGTTTCTTCCAGGAGGGATTCTCTTAAACCTGAAATTCTGCTGAGTCGGAGTACTTCGGCTCCGTTAGAAGAATACCTCCTTAATATATTCTATTATAATACAGGTTTATATCTGTATTTATTTCATCTTCTCTCTCCCACACAGTGACGATGGAAGTGCGTGAGCTGCATTGTGTCTCACCTTCTCCCACAGGACTTGTGCACGAACCCCTCCAGCGAGTGGAGTGATGAGGTCAAAGGTCAAGCTCAGAGGTCCCTCTGGCCCAGGTGTGTGGGGAGTGTAGGGGGTGTGGTTTTTTCCTTTCCCTTGAGGATTGCGTGTCAGATGATTGACAGAAGTACACCGGGTTGTAGCGAGGACGTTACGGTCAGATCACTGCAGCGATGATACACAACTATAACCGCGGTGACGTGAAGAAAACCTTAACAAGCAACGTCACGTTTACAAATCACAAGAAAATAGTTTTAATCCCATTAATGCATGTTAATACACTCATTAAACACTGATTTTCTGTGAAACTTAAAACAACATAAAATAATCAACATTTTTCCGTCATCAGGTGCGACTCCTGATTTACAACATCCACTTCCTGTACACCAACATTCAAACTGCTGTCTTCACACGGAGCTCGAAACACACATTAATCACGTCCTTTCCCTCATCACAGAGCTCCATCACAGATCCCCATCACAGAGCTCCATCACAGAGCTCCATCACAGAGCTCCATCACAGATCCCCATCACAGAGCTCCATCACAGAGCTCCATCACAGAGCTCCATCACAGATCCCCATCACAGAGCTCCATCACAGATCCATCACAGAGCTCCATCACAGAGTCCATCACAGATCCATCACAGAGCTCCATCACAGATCCCCATCACAGAGATCCATCACAGATCCATCACAGAGCTCCATCACAGATCCCATCACAGAGCTCCATCACAGAGCTCCATCACAGATCCCCATCACAGAGCTCCATCACAGATCCCATCACAGAGCTCCATCACAGATCCATCACAGAGCTCCATCACAGAGCTCCATCACAGATCCATCACAGAGCTCCATCACAGATCCATCACAGATCTCCTGCGCTGCATTTACTCTCAGATCCGCCTGTAAAATTATAATAATGTAGATTTAAAGTTTAGCACGAATGATCTCAGAACATTATATAATAAGTCTAAATGTTTTTTTATTTATTATTAAATGTTTAATTAGTAAGTTAAGATGTAGGTGACGTGATATAATATCTTAAATATAAAGCCGAATAAGAACAGTTTTCTTCATTTTTAAATAATTTTAACCTTGAAATTGTTTTATTTCACCGGCGTTCTCTAAACACGTGAACACGGATCTCCACTGGACCGAGATCAAGTTTAACTGGAGTGAAAATGTCCACATCATCATCATCATCTTATAATCACAATGCGCTCGGATTATTACGAAGAATAATAATAATAAAGGCAGGAATGTCTGGTGAAGTTTAAACGCCACAAACGTGCGGTTTCTTTCTCCGAAACTTCCCGAGGCACTTAATAAAGTCCTGATGGCTTTAAACTCATCAGCGTACATAAAGTCAGGAAGATGAATTAAACACATACAGGTGTGTGTGTGTGTGTGTGTGTGTGTAAATATGGCCGACTTTTACGTGCAGTACGGTGGAGATTATAAATAAGGCGATGGACACGCCCCACAGTCAACGCAAGGCTTCATCCCACATTCTGCATATGAAGGTTCTCACGTTTGGCACTTTGTGCTTGAAGCCACGGAAATGTAGAGCAAAAAAATCCAAACAAACACACACTGACACGAGAAACAAACGAGAAGGTATTTTGTGGAATGTGTGAAGATACCGAGGAGATAAAACACGTTCCTCTCCGTGTGTTTGCTGGCGTACAGGGAACATTTGCATAGTGTTAGACAAGAACGAATTCTCCCACAGAGTGAAAACACAGAGTCACATCACAACTCGACAAATCTCCTCAAAATCCACGAGCAGACGCTCAGAAGCCTCCTGAGATAAACCCTCTGCAGGAGGAACCTGCTCGGTCTCTCAGGTCCACACCTCCATGGGTACCATGGCCTCTTTAGAACCGATGGGTGGGAGAAGGTTCTGCTCGCTCAGGAAGTAGAGAGGAAAGTGAACGAGGAAGCCTCGGATCTTCTTGAGTTCCTCCTGAGCTTTCAGAGGATCGTCTTTATCCAAACCGGACTTGGACAGAAATCCTTCCAGCTCCAGGCTTGTCCTCACGTCACTCGACGGCAAGCAGCGGAACACCTACGGAGCAGGAGGAACGTTAGACACGATCCAGGAGACAGGACGAGATCCGTCTCAACATCACCACACATTACACCGAGACAGATTTCTGCTAGAGTCCAAAAGTTTGCACACCCTTACAACACAAAGATGAAGAACTTTCTCGCAACAACACATTTAGTTCCTTCACCACAAACGTGTGTGTTATGATATTAATAATAAAATATCATTATTATTATTATTATTTTTTTAAATAGATGGATGGTACAAAAGTTTGCACCCCCTTTCTGAATGGTGCAGAAATATTCTCAAATAATGCACAAATCTGTTCGTCACGTTTATAACTTTGATAAAAAGCAACGTTTCCACATGCTTTAAACAGATTTGTGAAACGTTAAAATGAAGGATTTAAAGATAAATATGAATATATGATGATGCAGCAGACCTTCTGGTAGATGGTGGCATTGCGAGCTGCAGTGGTCATCCACACATCCTTGTAGAAATGGTCACTGATGGGGTCTGAGACGTCGATGCTGGAGTCTGTGTGAGCGCCGAGGATCGTCCTGCTCAGCGCCGGAAAGTCACCCGTTTAAACACAAGGGGAAAGCCATGAAGTCTAAATGCAGGTTAATTCTCTGTGCTTTAGTGTTTCCAGTTCCCTAAGGAACCGTTTGATTGGTGGATCTTTAATCAGTTTTTTTTTTGTACCACAGCAAAGAAAAGAATGTTATCTTTATGTCAAAAGGTTCCAAAGGTTCTTTAAGGAACCAAAATTGCGTATAATAAAATCATATAAATATTAAAGATTAGATCACCAGGAGGTGCAGGGTCAGGTGGAGGAAAAGTTATTCATTTTTATATTGTAATTCATATTTCAGACAGTAGAGGGCACTAAATGTTACTCACTGCTCTTTATGTTGTTCCAGTTCTCCAAAATTATTATTCATTTTAAATAAATAAATAAATGACAGTCACCTAAAACATTCCAGACGGAGTTGCAGTCCGAAACGTCCTGCCTGATATTCCTGTCCGTCCATAACAGACGTCTCGGTCTCAGTGTCCTCGTAAATAACAGCCACTTCACTGTCCCGCTTTCCCAACATACTGCGGTCATTAATGTTCGCCGAACCTGGAGAAGGGGCGAGAGAGAGAGAGAGAGAGAGAGAGAGAGAGACACACAGAGAGTGAGAGAGAGAGACAGAGAAAGCAGCTGAGTCACTGATCCTCCTCACACTGAGTGTCTTTGTACTCTACATATTGTAAAGTATAATAAAGTCTAATAAAATACAGTAGACGTCACACTGACTGTGGCGTGTTCTTCACTCACCGATGATGACCGTGTTGTCGTCTGCGATGAGCATTTTGCTGTGGACATAAATTAACTCCGTCACCAGTTTTCCCTCCAGTTCAGCATGAGTCCTCAATCCCCCAAACGAGATGTAGTTCATCCACAGATCTCCCACTGCACCAAGAGAGAGAGAGAGAGAGAAAGAGAGAGAGAGGCAGAGAGAGTGAGAGACAGAGTGAGAGACAGAGAGAGAGAGAGACAGAGGGAGAGAGAGACAGAGGGAGAGAGAGACAGAGGGAGAGGGGCAGAAGGAGAGAGGCAGAGAGAGA
The DNA here is from genome assembly GCA_022414735.1 of Noturus placidus. NCBI lineage: Eukaryota > Metazoa > Chordata > Actinopteri > Siluriformes > Ictaluridae > Noturus > Noturus placidus. The sequence continues at coordinate 32,337 of JAFFST010001701.1, read as the reverse complement.
GAGACAGAGGGAGAGAGACAGAGGGAGAGAGACAGAGGGAGAGAGACAGAGGGAGAGAGACAGAGGGAGAGGGAGAGAGAGAGACAGAGGGAGAGAGACAGAGAGAGGGAGAGAGGCAGAGAGAGGGAGAGAGGCAGAGAGAGGGAGAGAGGCAGAGGGAAAGAGGGAGAGAGAGGCAGAGGGAGAGAGAGGCAGAGGGAGAGAGAGGCAGAGGGAGAGAGACAGAGAGAGATAGAGACAGAGAGATAGAAAGAGAGAGAGAGAGAAAGAGAGGGATAGAGAGATGAGCCACTTTCACACAGACCTGTTAATTAACAGCTGTGTTCCCCCACACACCCTGGACATCATCAGCGTTTCTTCACACTTCAGTCTCTCCATCATTTCTGCGTCTCGTCCCTGGAGTTCAGCTCGGACTCGTGTTCACACTGAACCCCTTTCTCATTAATTAGCATTAAATTCCCGCTAAGAGTGCACACATGAATCAGGCTAACGAGGACGGGTTCGCGGTGAACACGAGTCGGAGTCAAAATCTCAGAAAGCCAGTGATCATGATCCTGCTCCGTTCCTGGGAAATGATCAGCAGGCTCGTGTGTGTGAACAGGAAACAGGACGAGGTGTTCATGACTGCGGTATAATCCTACACACTCCGCCTTTCTGAGGCGTCCGATTCAAAACAGCGCGAGGACACGCTTGAAATCAAGAGGAAGATAAACAGAAACCGTTTGTGGAAACTGAAGCGAGTCAGAAATGTGTGATGAATTAACTGCTCCTAGCAGATGAACGCTACAGTGCAGGTTGCGCCATTTATCAGCCAATCAGCAGCAGACTCTGCTTCATATCTTTATTATTAGTCTCAGATTCTTATGAAAGTGTGAACGATGAAAAGCTGAAATATTACTCATGAAGGTTTGGCCATAAAGCGATGGAGTGTCCCATAACCCTGCTGAGATCACACTCATGAGGTGACTGACTCAGAACACAGGAAGTGTGGGACACAGGAAGTGAAGCAACCGCTCAACAGGAAACGAAGCCGTAAGTACAAAATATCAGGAAATGAGGAGAGAATTCACATTCCAAACAGTGTGTTAGTCTCCCAGAAACCCCGGCGGGAGTTAGCGCGGTTACACGAAGACGCTGGAAAACAGTCTGATTAATGGAAACTGTACACAGACACTAGGGGTCACTGTAGCACCGAACCGACCTCAACTGGAGACGCCATCAATAATAAACACGAGCTTTAATGGAAGTTAAGCTTGTGCAGAAATGTCTGTGGTGTTTGTTTGGTGAGGAGCGGACGCGACCGCTGGCTTTCATCACAGGAACTTCTCGTTTCATTCATGTACAGTTCACAGACCGTTCACAGACCGATATCTTAACACTCACTTTCAGGTGTGAGAGTGTGTGTGTGTGTGTGTGTGTGTGTGTGTGTGTGTGTGTGTGTGTGCGTGAGAGTGGATTTGATGAACACCAGCAAAAAAAGGTTTAAAAAACCTGATGTACTGACCGACTTTACAGAGGATTATATGACTGATCTTTTTATGTAGTAATAGTGGGCGGAGCCTATGCAAATGCTTTCATTTATTATGAGAGCTGTTAACAATATTTAAAGAGCTTGTGCCTCAAGATGTGATTTTACAATAATATTGTATTTCATTTATTTAAGCGTGTATTTCTTCAGCATCGCATCCGACGTGTGATTACACAGCTGTGTAGTGACCGGTCATGATTCCTCACGGAACATGGACATGGCACTAACCTTTAACTGTCCTATTCTGATGTACGTCCTTACTTCCTGTGTTATGTTGTGTTGAGTTTTTGTGTAGTGTTGTGTGATTATCTGTGAGATTATCATTATTTGGGATGTTAGTGGGTCCGAAATGAAAGCTCAGGTAGACAGCACTTACTCTCTTTTTTCAGCTGCGACATGATCGAGTGTTCTCCTCTAACCATCGTTCTGAAAACACAAACAACAACAGTACACAAAACGTGAGGAAAAAACACACACACACACACACACACACACACACACACACCTCACATCTCTGAACCACACTGCACACCACGTTACACTCAAACACACACGCACACACACCCTGTGTCTCCAGTGATGCAATACACACTCCACATACTACACACTATATACACACACACACACTACACACTATATACACTATACACACACTACACACTAACTACACACACACACACACACACACCCTCCACACACTAACTACACACACACACACACACACACACTACACACTATATACACTATACACGCACACTAACTACACACACACACACACACACACACACTATATACACTATACACACACTAACTACACACACTACACACTAACTACACACGCACAACACACTAAACCTACACACTATACACACACTATATACACACACACACTATATACACACCCTACACACACCCTACACACTATATACACTAGACACACACACACACACACACACACACTAACTACACACACACACTACACACCCTACAGACTATATACACTATACACACACACACAACACACTAACTACACACACACTACATACACACCCTACACACTATATACACACCCTACACACTAACTACACACACACACTAACTACACACACACACTAACTACACACACTATACACACACTAACTACACACTATATACACACACACCACACACACACACAATACACACTACACACCCTACACACTATATACACACCATATACACACCCTACACACTATATACACTATACACACCACACACACACAATACACACTACACACCCTACACACTATATACACACCATATACACACCCTACACACTATATACACTATATACACACACACACTAACTACACACACACACACTAACTACACACACACACACACTATATACACACACACCCTACACACTATATACACACCCAACACACACACACACACACACTAACTACACACACACACTAACTACACACTATATACACACTAACTACACACTATATACACACACACACACACCACACTATATACACACACACACACCACACTATATACACACACACACACACACACACACACCACACTATATACACACACACACACACACACCACACTATATACACACACACACACACAACACACTATACACACACACACTATACACACACTACACATGATAGATTTTATTTCGGAGACCTGTAGTTGAAGTGCATGATGGCCTGGAGGGCACTTCCTCCTCCGGTGTTAATGTCTCCTTCAAATCCAGGTAAGAGGGGCGTAATGACATACACACGGTACTTCGTTCCCTCTCTGTGGGTTAAACACACAGCATGGAAGGGGTTAAAGTGAGGAAGCGACACACATCATTCATGAACCTTTATCAAAATGTCTGATATATAAATTAAAACCCGGTTAATTAGTGAATATAGACCAGAATTTTGTGTGAGTGCGCAAGGCTGCTGCTGAGATCCCGCCTCACTTCCTGTTTGGCAGCTTCTCCGTCAGATGTTTTGGCACATTTGGAAGATCAAATGGTTTGTGTCCAGGTAGGTCGGAATATGTCGTGCGACAAATTTGTTGTTGATTGGACATAATTTGTAGGAGGAGAAGCAAAAAAAAAAAAAAACCTAAACTGTTTCTGACAAAATCCAAAATGGTGGAACAAAATGTTCCATCCATCCATCCATCCATCTTCAACCGCTTACTCCTTTTCAGGGTCACGGGGAACCTGGAGCCTATCCAAAATCCAAAATGTCTTCAGGACGCATTGGACTCGGCTCAACTCAGGGAATCCAGGGATGCTTGGCTTTTAAATTTTGGACACACGGTTCAAAAGTTATGACCATAAACATACTTCCAAATTAGGCTCAAATCTGACCTGATGGTGGCGCTAGAACGTTGGCAGGACTTGGCCCAAATGTAGTCAGAATGTTCCTTAGGCCCTTCCCAATCAATCAGTGTACCACATTTCACCAGACAGTTCTATGAAGAAGAAGAAGCAGCAGCAGAAGAAGAAGAAGAAGCAGCTTCGGTGCTTGGCCCCCAATAATGAAAGTGTTGGAGTAAATAATGAGAGATGACAGATGCAGACCACATGACCCCAGGACTGTGTGCAGACCACATGACCCCGACACCACGGCACCCAGAGTCATGATTATGTGATATTGTTGTAATATTAACAATTCAACACAGAACCGAGACCACTGGATCATCAGGATACCTGTTACCGAAACCATGAGGTGTTGTGTGTTGGTCCCGAGGGCCGTGCAGGTGTTAGTAAAATGTCCTGAGCAGCTCACCTGTAGGCTTTGATGATCCTCTGAGCGATGGCGTCTCCGATCTTATTGTAGACGAGCTTATTATCAGCGCAGCTTATAAAGAACTGGTTCTGAAAGAGACACCAGTCAGCTGATCAGTAACACGGGTATAATCCCACAGGGGGTCACGGGGGGGTCACGGGGGGGGTCACGGGGACGTGAAGACTGCAGCTCACCTCGATGTAGATGTAGTGTTTACTGTTCTCGATCACGTGGACGTAGGCGTTGTGGATGGACTCTTCATGGTACTTTATACCAGCGGACCAATCAGACGCAGAGCGTAACACCTGACACACAGACGACAGACACACTTCACCGACACCGACATTACTGTAGACATGTGTAGAGCTCAGTGATTCGAGTTCCTGTTACCTGAACGTTAGTGTGAACGCAGCCCGGGACCTGGTGCTTGATCTCGGTGGCGGTGGTGTGGGATTTGGGGAGGAGGTACGGGTACGACCGGTATTTCGGCTTCATGATCTATACACAAGATATACACGAGGTAAAGAACAAAGACAGTGGTTTAGTTACTGAAATGTTTTCAAAATCTCTCTGTATGTCCATAGCTATGGTCAAGTCCAGAATTATTGGCACCCCTCAATAAAAAGCTGCCTTTCCTCTAACAAAAATCCTTCTCATAACAAAAGTAAAGTATTTCTGCCAAAAGTATTTAGCAAAACCATCAGAACCCATTAATGATAATTAATTATGTAATTACAACAATTTAAAAAAATAATATATA
>JAFFST010001700.1:0-11499 GCA_022414735.1 Noturus placidus | reverse complement strand
GCGGCTGTGGCTCAGTCGGTAGAGCGGGTTGTTCACTAATCCACTAATCCACTAATCGTAGGGTTGGTGGTTCGAATCCCGGCCCGGGTGATCCCATGCCGAAGTGTCCTTGGGCAAGACACTGAACCCTAAGTTGCCCCCGATGGTAAGCTAGCACCTTGCATGCAGCTCTGCTACCATTGGTGTGTGAGTGTGTCTCATTAGTAAGTCGCTTGTAAATGTAAAAATGATATTTCTGTAAAGCTGCTTTGAGACAATGTACCATGTACAATGTACCGCTATACAAATTGATAAATTATATATATATGTGTGTGTGTGTGTGTATATATATGTGTGTGTGTATATACAGTATATATATATATATATGTGTGTGTGTGTGTATATATATATATATAAACAAAATAATTTTTTCTTGTCTTTTATTGACTCACGTTTTCCATTTTCACAAATTTATGAAGTTAAAGCTCACTTAGATGATGTGTGTGTGTGTGTGTGTGTGTGTGTGTGAATGTTACATGGTTCCAAACTGAAAAATTCTGATCTTCTTCCCTTTTCTTTTACTCAATTTCCTTATTTTAATTCCCACGGGATATTGGCACCAGCCTTCCAATAAGGGCAAAAGAAACCCTTTCAAAACAAACACCTTTCCCAAATGATTGTTTAAAAAAACGAAGAAATTCAGCACTCCACAGCTAAATTAGGTACAAATGCCTCGGTGAAAGAAGAAGAAGAAAAAAACAAATCCTGTTTTGCCTGGAACTTAGAAGTGCAACATTTTCCATATTTCAAACGTAACCACAGCAGTTAAACATGTGTGAGCCACCTCCGTATCCTGAGAAGGCCCCTGGGAGCGGAAGACACAACAACGGTACACAAACCCCACACCAGCACTTGACATCCGACACACTCGTACACACTCGTACACACTCGACGCTACGCAAAACTCGCCAGGGTTTACTCAGGGACGCTTTAGTTTTAGTAGCCTATAATGTCCGGATTCATAAATAATGACGGACTGACGTTTCAGGAGATAAAGACATTAAAGTCGTATATGAATAGCCATTACTAGTAATATATTAACATCATGAAATATTATTCGAAAGACTCCCAGACTTTCTGTAGCCAGCAACCCCTTAATAACTGCCAAATAAATCCATGGAAATGTCCCGACAGATTTATTTCACATTAAACAAAATCCATGATTTCAAATAGTAGGATTATTCCAACGTCTACAATAATAATCTGGCTTTTTATCGGAGGTTTTTATTCCTGGTGTTATTACCAGGCCTGCTTGTTTCCGAGTTATTGAAGTTTGGATTAAAATTCATCACATTCAATCTAACCGGCTAATTTCTTTTCTTTTCTTTTCTTTTTCAATAATAAATCAATAAGAAATAACAGCTTTGAGAGTTCAGAGCTGTACGATTAGACCCCGCTTTGAGAGCCACTGATTAACATGATCAGCATTGACGAGTGGAATATTAATACACGCTTTACTTAATAAACTCCTTCAAAAGAGACGTGACGTGGAGCAAAGGTGCAGAAATCCTACGCAATGGAAATACACACACATACCTGACACTATCAGGGGTTAAATGGATCAAGTCGATCACGATCAATCTTATTATGGATCCTTTTACTGTGTTTATTAAACACACACACACACACACACACACACACACACACACACGATTCAGTACAGTCATGAATCTGAGATGTAGTTCCGCTCATGCTCTGTGAGAGAGCTGAACATGTGTGAAACACCGGCTCAGAGAGTCGAGTCATTTCTCAAAGCCGAAATGACAAACAATCAAAGGCAGTCACTTTGATTAGTTAATACTGCCGCTTCGTAGTGGATCTTAATTGGAGGGTCTTTTTAAACAAAGAGTGTGGGTGGCTAATGAGAGTGAGAGAGCGTGAGCGTGAGCGAGAGAGAGAGATGGCAATCACCTTTGTTATAACACAGCACTAATAGAGAAAGGAGTCGATCCATTACACACGGATAAATAAGCAAATACCTCAAACCCGAAACTCAAACATTCCGCCTTTCAACAGCGACTGGCCGAAAGAAAAAATCCGCTTTCCAGATTTAACGCTCGCAGTGAGACAGCATGATGAACAAAGTCTGGCAAGGTTTTATTGTCTTTCATATACAAGACATCGATTATAACGGTAGATGTGTGAGAATACAGCATAAAAACTCATCATGTGCAGTTTTGGATCTCATGTGGTCAGGTTAAGGTTTATTAAATAACACATTTGAGATTATTTCTGGCACCAAGCTAAGCTAAGAGACAGGGAAATAAATTCAGAAAAAAAGGACGTGATGACGTGTGAATCATTAATCATTAATGAAGTCAAGCATAATGTGCAGGATGTTGCATACAATCTCGCTTGTAGACAGTATTGTAGGAAAATCCGGATTTCTGACCGCCGTCGTCTTTAAAATTGAACGATTTTCAGGCACAACGAAGCTCTCTGCGTGAATATAACGGACCGCATCACATACACGTAAACATCCAAACGTTCAAGCTGTGACTCTGTAAAAACGTCCCCCGAAAAATGACAAACGTGTCCTATAGGGAGGACACGAGGTCAGAAACCATGACACACACAACCGGACCGACTCTTCAAAAACTCTACAGTTTCATCCTCCCAAAATTGATTTCGGTGTAGAAGTCGCTGGCGTTTTCCTGTATAAGTATAAACCTGTCCGTTCATGATGGAGCGCTTTATACGAGTGCGAATCGACATTTTGAGGAAGGAAAAAAAAAAAAAAAAAAAAAAGGAAAACGCAGGACACGAGGGCGGTTTTCAGGTAAGCTGACGCCATTTCTGGCTGTGAAGTCACGCCGAGAATCAAAACATAAATAAATAAATAAAAAAGAAAGACAGACAGACAGACAGACAGACAGAAGAAGGCGACTCACCATCCACCATGTCTTGGCTGTCATGTCATAGCAGAGCTGCCATTTCACTGTGCTCTCCGACGGGTTGCCAACCATATGTGTGATGCTGGGGAGCTCCATGAAGAGAAACAGATCCACAGAATAAACGAAGAGAGATTGACTGTGGAGCTAAAGTTTCCTTAAAGTTCTCAGAGTAGCTCCAAAGTGCCCCAGACGGCAGGAACCAGAGGAACAGAGCTCCCAGTGATCCTGAGGAGAACCATCCTCTCTCTCATCCTCACCTCGGTTGAGACGTCAAGAGAGAGAGAGAGTAGAGAGAGAGAGAGAGAGAGAGAGAGAGAGAGAGGGATCAAGACGAGCGCACACTCTCAGGATTAAGACACTACACAGAAGCATTCAGACTCTCACACCACAAGACTGCAACGCCAGCTGTGCTGACACACACATTCACACACAAGACCACAACTTATTGGCTTTCAGACCACAACGAGACCTAAAGAGTAAGGAACGGAGATACCATGAGCCATGAGTGCGTGAAGCACCTCGTATCCTTCCAGTCCCTACACAGCTTCTCTAAATCATAAAAAAAAGTCAGTCAAACTACAAAGATGGGATTTAGAGTCCCACCTACATCATGGACCGACCACAATGATGCTGCACGCCTTCTCTCTGCCTCATTTTTCCCCTAAATCAGGTCCATGTACAGTCGTGTCTGGAACTGAGCATAACGGTCAGGAAATATAAACCTCAGATGATCTCTGGACACAACTGAGATGAACGAAGGAAACTGATCGGCATGAACGCGCTCGGGTTATGAATCTGACCACCTTTTATTTCCCCTGTCTTCACCTCCTCGGGATATTTGAATGGAATAGATACACGTCTGTGTAGCGTCTATGTTACTGGTTGTTTGGGGGGGGGAGGGGTGTAGGTAGTCTCCTGGAGAAGAGACCGTTTATAAACACAATCTGTCTGTAAGAAAAGACACGAAGGCGACTTCATGGTTTTGGTTTCGACGTCAGTTAAAAGACATCAAAGTGACCTCAAATCTGACCTGGAAACCACCTCGAGAACCCAAATAATCAGCAGGACAAACCATTTCGATTTAGTCTTATAATAACCATACGACGTTATAATGTCACAATAATCTTTTTTTTTCCCCGATCGTCTCAGTTCATCAGTAGGTTCCGATAACATTTGAAGATCGTATAACAATAACGGCTTCCAAAGACCTCTGCAACATGAACGTGGTCGTAAGAAAAGGGCCTGACATTAAGGCGAAGTACAAACCCTGGCTGAAAATGGCAACCTCAGATGACAATGACAAGTCGCAGTGACAGTGTCGCCAGCTTTCGTGACAAAACGAGGGACCTTTGTGGCGTGTAGTACTGTTGGAAGAGTGCCGGTGTCACCAGGAAGAAAAGTAATTGTAAGAACATTTTACATTTATTCATTTAGCAGACGCTTTTATCCAAAGCGACTTACTAATGAGACACACTCACACACCAATGGTAGCAGAGCTGCATGCAAGGTGCTAGCTTGCCATCAGGGGCAACTTAGGGTTCAGTGTCTTGCCCAAGACACTTCGGCATGGGATCACCCGGGCCGGGATTCGAACCGCCAACCCTACAATTAGTGGATTAGTGGACAACCCGCTCTACCGACTGAGCCACAGCCGCCCTAATCTTTAACATACCGTATACATGACAACATTCAGAGCCGATAAAGCGCCTTATCTCAAATTCAACACTACACTGAGTCAGAAATACATCCTGTGAGTACAATAAGCACATGACGCATGATAGTACATATATTTCGGGTGGATCGAATGCAGAATTTGGCCTTCATGGTCTTTAACGGAGTGCTACGTTGTAAAATTAATATTGAATATCCGATGTGTTGTGATGTGTGTTCTTAGTATAGTCGCATTATTTTGCTCAAATGAATGATTTGAAATGATTCACCGGGAATCACGACGCAATCCTACAGCGTTTCCACCACTAGCATTAGTGCTAAATCGCATTCGTAGCTTCGGCTACAGGTCACAGAACAATGTGCTAATTTTGCGAATAGTGATTAGAACGCATATTAGCATGACATTGTGTATAATGTTATCTCAGGGATTATGAGAGAGATCTGAGATTAGATTTATTGGGATCCATCAGTCTGTCTTAAACATTTAATCTTCTTTTTGAAGCTGGAAAAAATCAAGTACAACATCAGAGGGAGCGGAGACTCATTTTTGGGAAAATGGCAACAGTTTATTACCTACTTCAAGGATGTACGCACCCTGGATTTAGATTGAGATTAAGGAGAGGTGGATGGTCAATACTATCCATTTTATCCCCCCCCCCTCCTTCCTTTCCTTTTTTTTGGGGGGGTTGTTGGGTGTGGTGTTCTGTTACTGGAGTAAAAAGTTTGATTCTGTATGGATTTATGAAAAACGAATCATATGTAATTGAATCACATGTACATGAATCATAAGTAAATGAATCATATGTAAACATTCCTGGGTGGGAGGGGCTGTTATCGGGGTAAAAATGTTGATTCTGCATTTGATATATTTTGTTGTACTCTGAAAAGTGTATGAGAATCAATGAAAAAATATAAAAAACAAAAGATTTATTGGGATCCATCAGGAAATTCCAGGGGGAAAAAACACTGTGAAAAAGCAAACTAACTAAATAACTAATTAAAACAAAGAAAGAAAATGTTCGATTTGCATAATAGTCAATATTCCCGATTCTGTACTATTCCTTTTTTTTTATTTATTTTTTCCAATATTTAAACTGAAACAAATTTATAATATTTTCCATATTTTTCACAGGGGCACACGGTGGCTTACTGGTTAGCACGTCCGCCTCACACCTCCAGGGTCCGGGGTTCGAGTCCCGCCAGGGTCATGTGTGTGTGGAGTCTGCATGTTCTCCCCGTGCGTCGGGGGTTTCCTCCGGGTACTCCGGTTTCCTCCCCCAGTCCAAAGACATGCATGGTAGGCTGATTGGCGTGTCCAAAGTGTCCGTAGTGTATGAATGTGTGAGTGTGTATGTGTTTGTGCCCTGTGATGGACTGGCACTCTGTCCAGGGTGTACCCCGGCTTGTGCCCGATGCCTCCTGGGATAGTCTCCAGGTTCCCCGTGACCCTGAAAAGGAGTAAGCGGTTGAAGATGGATGGATGGATGGATGGATGGTTTTTTCACCGTATTCACCATATTCAGACGACACGCGTATGGATGTGATCTCACGTGGATCGTCAGGCTTTACGTGGAGTTTTCAACTCGAGCGAACGCTGTCATTAAAGCAAATACCGAATACTAAGAAATGCATGTGAATACTTCTAAGATTCTACTTTTCTTTCATGCATTGCTGATAATACAGTACAGTATAATCTGAATACGTAGCGTTTATTAAATTAAATTAGAAAAGGACTTTATTCCAGAGGAGGAAGCAGGAGACTATGTTAAACTCTTGATATCGGGGTGAACTGCATGACCTACACAGCGGGGTCTATTTCGCTTCCAGCTCTACAGTATTCGGATTTTTATTGAAGAGATCGTCGTTGCATTACTTCACCTAGACATTGTGGACTCACTCCTACTTAAAATTTACTTCTGTATTAAAGTGCTTCTCTGTTTTGATGTTCTGACTGGGTTAGAGTTTCTGTTTATTTCATTGTATTAGTGTTATCTCCTCGGCTTTACGTGCTACACCGTTAAGTTATTTGTTACAAGTCTTTAAAAGGTAAGGACATTATATTTATTACTGTGTGCAGACTGTTTATCAGTCTTGGTAATTTTGTTGGTTAGTTCGGCTTTCTCTCCGAGTTGTCCTCATGTTGTGGACATCGTTCGGTTTTTTGTAGGAAACACTGCTGTCTCATTTGATTATGGAGACTTTGGGTGTGTTGGGTGGATTGTGAGAGTAGGCGGAACATGCCAATGCTTTAAAGGATGTAATGTTATTTAATTGTGAATCTGTTATTAGAGGATTTAAACCTAATATGGTGAACAAAATAGATTCTAGAATTCAGGCAATTTTACGGGGGTTATCTCATACAGTGTGGCAAGTAATAATCTGGAAAGATCTTTGTAATATCACAGTCTAAACCTGGATTTAAAGAGAAAGAAATTGGTAAATGAATCATATGTAAATGAATCACATGCAAATGATTCATATGTAATTGAATCACACGAAAATGAATCACATGAATATGAATCACATGTAAATGATTTATATGTAATTGAATCACATGTAAATGAATTGCATGAATATGAATCACATGTAAATGATTCATAAGTAATTGAATCACATGTAAATGAATCTTATGAAAATGATTTAATAAAAAGAAAAGGCAAAAAAGAAAAGACTGCGTAATAGAAGCATCTTGTGTAGTGTCAGATCGCATTGTACTGCACCGAGCGTTATTAGACACTGAAGATTTTGCTTCGTGAAATCCCGGAGGGACTGTAATGTGTGGCTGGGAAAAATTTAAGAACAATTACTACGTACAGTTTACATGAAAATAGAACTGTTCCCATCAAAGTGTGATTTCATTGCTTGTGCAAAATTTAATTTAAACAAGCTAAATTAACACAATAAAAAATATATGTATTAGAATAGTGCAGCAGTGATGTTGACCCATGAGCATAGCAGTGACTGGGGCTCGAGCCTCAGCTTGGGCAAGAGTGAGGAGTTTGATTTGGTATAGTACCTTGAAAATACATGATCATGTTGGATGAACAAACACAAATTGGGTTAATGTGACTCAGTTCAATCCTGTGGAACTGATGTACGCATTCGAATTTGGTCAATTCATTGAGGATATATTTTTTTTTTCAATAGCGCTAACTATTGCTAATTTTAGCATTTAGCTTGTCACATGTAGACATCATTTATAAATAAATAAATAAAATTAAAAAGTGTAAACACGAATTATTCACTTTAGTTACCTGGCTCAGTTTATCTCGGAAAGACCTGTTGAATGACTTATATTAAAGCATGACTCTATGGTATGTTTTGTATGGTCACACAATTAACTTTATCAGTAATCTAACAAAATTTAATGTATTTACATTTATTCATTAGCAGAGCTGCATGCAAGGTGCTAGCTTGCCATCGGGGGCAACTTAGGGTTCAGTGTCTTGCCCAAGGACACTTCGGCATGGGATCACCCGGGCCGGGATTCGAACCACCAACCCTACGATTAGTGGATTAGTGGACAACCCGCTCTACCGACTGAGCCACAGCCAGCCCAGGTATTGTTTTAAATAAACACATCAAAACACTTCCGTAATCGTCAAAAACGGTGACGTTTTTAAGGAAGGAGTCTCCAGTCTCAGCGCTTTTTTAGTTAGACGTTCATTAGACGCAGAAAAGTTAACGTGAAGGAGGCGTTTACGCAGTTCGCGCATTCCAGTTTCTCCATAACAAGACAAGCTTGCTCGTAAAGTCGTATTAACTTTAAGAGAATGGATAGCAGACGCTTGTGAGGGAAGCCACAAGATTAAATGTAACTATGAAGAGATAAAAAGTATAGCATGCTAGGCCATTTTAAAAAAAATTGAAAACATGAGCAAATTGCTGTGGTGTAAAAGGAATAAAGCACTTCAAGACGTGGTACAGTGTTACAGGAATTCAAGTTCAATTCTGATCCTGAAGAAAATAATATATTGATAAAGTGTCATCAATATGTATAGCTAACATTTAGAATGATTACTTAGATGCATAATCTAATAATCAGTATTAGTCAACAAGCATGATCTATATGTATGCATAAATTAAAACCATAAATTAAAACCAGATGCATAAATTAAAACCATAGCACACTTTTTAGTTATACTGTAAGTGTGTACCGAGTCAGAGGAAATCTGTGTCTTATTGCACAGGTGCTGTTTTCCTGTAGCATCCTGTACCTTTCTGCACAGTAATAAATTAAACCGCTTATCAATTAAGACCGCTTTGAAGCTTGCAAATAAGTATCGGGCTGGGACGAAAGCCCGAAAATCATTAAGGTAGCGGAAACGAATCGGGTGAGAGCCAGAAATTCATCAAGGTGTAGAGGTGAATTTGGGATAATGAATAAATTAATTAATTAATTAATTAATTAATAAAACCTTGGGCTCATAAAAGTGTTCTAAAAAGCAATTAACACGTGCCACAAATGTAAGATATCATATAGACATGAATAATTCACTGGGGCAAAGAAGATTGGTCTGTTTTTAAAGAGAAAATTCCTGCCTAAAACGAGCTCGCTGTTGCAGAAAGGTATAAAAGGACGTGTGTGTTTGCATCATTTAGACCTTATACAGACTGTCTCACGTTCTTTGTTTTAAATAAAGTTTCGTTTCTTTTGACATCCATAACCCCTGGCCTCTGGAAGCGTTTTTTCTTCTTTTTTTATACATTTTTTTTTATTTTGGTTGGAGGGATTTTCCAGAACAATACTTCATCTAGAGAATAAAATGAGCACATGCTTGCTAGCGATAATATCTATCTCGATGAAGCCTAGAAGAGAATAGATGAGGAAACCTGAAGAGACAGAGAAAATCTGAAGGACTTAATGCTAGACTAATTACACTGAAGACGGATTAGCATTAGGTAGGTTACAGCAGTTAAGTTATTTAAGTTAAGTTAAGTTATAGTTTAGGGGCGGCTGTGGCTCAGTCGGTAGAGCGGGTTGTCCACTAATCGTAAGGTTGGTGGTTGGAATCCCGGCCCGGGTGATTACATTTACATTTATTCATTTAGCAGACGCTTTTATCCAAAGCGACTTACAAGAGCTCACTCACACACCAATGGTAGCAGAGCTGCATGCAAGGTGCTAGCTTGCCATCGGGGGCAACTTAGGGTTCAGTGTCTTGCCCAAGGACACTTCGGCATGGGATCACCCGGGCCGGGATTCCAACCACCAACCCTACGATTAGTGGATTAGTGGACAACCCGCTCTACCGACTGAGCCACAGCCAGCCCAGGTATTGTTTTAAATAAACACATCAAAACACTTCCGTAATCGTCAAAAACGGTGACGTTTTTAAGGAAGGAGTCTCCAGTCTCAGCGCTTTTTTAGTTAGACGTTCATTAGACGCAGAAAAGTTAACGTGAAGGAGGCGTTTACGCAGTTCGCGCATTCCAGTTTCTCCATAACAAGACAAGCTTGCTCGTAAAGTCGTATTAACTTTAAGAGAATGGATAGCAGACGCTTGTGAGGGAAGCCACAAGATTAAATGTAACTATGAAGAGATAAAAAGTATAGCATGCTAGGCCATTTTAAAAAAAATTGAAAACATGAGCAAATTGCTGTGGTGTAAAAGGAATAAAGCACTTCAAGACGTGGTACAGTGTTACAGGAATTCAAGTTCAATTCTGATCCTGAAGAAAATAATATATTGATAAAGTGTCATCAATATGTATAGCTAACATTTAGAATGATTACTTAGATGCATAATCTAATAATCAGTATTAGTCAACAAGCATGATCTATATGTATGCATAAATTAAAACCATAAATTAAAACCAGATGCATAAATTAAAACCATAGCACACTTTTTAGTTATACTGTAAGTGTGTACCGAGTCAGAGGAAATCTGTGTCTTATTGCACAGGTGCTGTTTTCCTGTAGCATCCTGTACCTTTCTGCACAGTAATAAATTAAACCGCTTATCAATTAAGACCGCTTTGAAGCTTGCAAATAAGTATCGGGCTGGGACGAAAGCCCGAAAATCATTAAGGTAGCGGAAACGAATCGGGTGAGAGCCAGAAATTCATCAAGGTGTAGAGGTGAATTTGGGATAATGAATAAATTAATTAATTAATTAATTAATTAATAAAACCTTGGGCTCATAAAAGTGTTCTAAAAAGCAATTAACACGTGCCACAAATGTAAGATATCATATAGACATGAATAATTCACTGGGGCAAAGAAGATTGGTCTGTTTTTAAAGAGAAAATTCCTGCCTAAAACGAGCTCGCTGTTGCAGAAAGGTATAAAAGGACGTGTGTGTTTGCATCATTTAGACCTTATACAGACTGTCTCACGTTCTTTGTTTTAAATAAAGTTTCGTTTCTTTTGACATCCATAACCCCTGGCCTCTGGAAGCGTTTTTTCTTCTTTTTTTATACATTTTTTTTTATTTTGGTTGGAGGGATTTTCCAGAACAATACTTCATCTAGAGAATAAAATGAGCACATGCTTGCTAGCGATAATATCTATCTCGATGAAGCCTAGAAGAGAATAGATGAGGAAACCTGAAGAGACAGAGAAAATCTGAAGGACTTAATGCTAGACTAATTACACTGAAGACGGATTAGCATTAGGTAGGTTACAGCAGTTAAGTTATTTAAGTTAAGTTAAGTTATAGTTTAGGGGCGGCTGTGGCTCAGTCGGTAGAGCGGGTTGTCCACTAATCGTAAGGTTGGTGGTTGGAATCCCGGCCCGGGTGATTACATTTACATTTATTCATTTAGCAGACGCTTTTATCCAAAGCGACTTACAAGAGCTCACTCACACACCAATGGTAGCAGAGCTGCATGCAAGGTGCTAGCTTGCCATTGGGGGCAACTTAGGGTTCAGTGTCTTGCCCAAGGACACTTC